>JAHXMU010000017.1:866850-881667 GCA_019455685.1 Philornis downsi
CTAAAAGCTTTGCTAAAACATCGTATATTTCACCTAAGAATTTTGATTCATGGGTCGATGGAGGAGGTATGAGCCCCTATTTTTTTAAAAACGAGACTGATCAATTGGAACGTAACTGTGGATGGGGTCCTTTATCGCGCCACGATGATGAACTGTTTGCTGCCTAAAATTGAGGCTCAAGACCTCGGTGGCATTTGTTTCCAGCAAGACGGAGGTACTTGCTAGCCTATGTGTCAAGTTCTATCATCTTGCTTGAAGCCACACAGAACACAGACAAACTTTTCTAATATCTTTAGGTAACATCAAGGCAGCAAAGTTCATCGACTAGCCTGTGTATACATTTTTGATAGTCTTTATAATTCGATTAATCTTCATCCGTCCCCATCACAGTTGAAGGCTGAAATTTTGCATAAAACGGGCTTATAACAATAGAAAATCGAATTTGAGCAAAGATAGGACCAATGACGAAAAAGTAGTCCCATTTTGCTGTTTTCCTAATATTTTGCCATTTTTTCTCTACTCAATGCATGACAAACTATGAGAACAGGAAGGAATCACACACATAATTTCTTATACAACATTCCTAATTGTGGACTTGGCTGCTGAAGAATACTAAAAATTACTTTTCAATAAAGTCATCTTAACTTAAGGTGTGGTTTATAAAATATTCTGAAAAAAATAATTTTTCACCGCAAAAAATTGATCTGTTTGGACTTTGGTTACATGTTAATGGGACGTTTTTGCACACTTATCTGATGCCAAACCAGTATATCAACATAACACTGTGAATCAAAATCCAAAATAGGTATGCTCTCTAAACTTCGGCTCAACTATAAGCCGTTTCCACTTTTTCCATATCATCACGGATATTAAGACAGGTGCGACAACCATTCAAGTCCCAATAAAATAAATCAATACAACATTGGGATAGACGAACAGCACGAGTAGTCAAGTAATCGATGTTGGAAATATCTATTAAACGAATAGGTCCCTTTCAATGAGTCTGAATGTGAAAAATCTCAGCCATATCCCATTCACTGGATCAGTAGAGATTTGTGTTTTTATATCTTCACCCGGAGTTATGAGGGGATATATCTGTGGTCGCAACCCACAACAGCCTAAGTCTGTTTTTCAATATTTTCAGTACAGGAGTTTAAAGTTTTGAATCTTCACTGAAAATTAGGAGAAGATTTTTTTGGAAAACTTTGCTACAGATTCCAAGGAAACGAATTTCTTTACTTAGTTGTTAACAAAAAATAGTTGTTTATTCTCGTAGTCAAAAGATATTATCGAAAAAGACACTTAGGCTCTTATGAATTGTTGAACGAAAGAAAGTCAAAAAGTTCAAGTTGAGTTAGGCTATTATTCCAGATTAAATAAAAAACTTTAAGTTTGGAGAAAGACCTTAACTCAATTTATGTTTATCAAAAAACGAAATTGTAATTCGGAATAAGAGCTTAACTCAAGTTAGGAAAATAAAATTGTTTCTTTATTTTCTTGGATTAACGACTTAAGTTGATTTAGGCAATGATGAAAAAATAATGTTTATATTTGTTGTAATCCTAAATTGACTTAGCCAGTTATGCCAAAACAGTAATTTAGAAAAATAACTTAAGCTGTTAGGTTTTTTAGGATTAATTGGCTTCCTAGAAGAGATACAAACATGAAAAATTTAGAGTAAATAAATTTAGATACGCTGAATACGAGTTAGGCTGTTACGAGTTGTGACCACAGATATATTATTTCATATGGAAAAAATGTAACTGATGGAAGAACAACGATGTTTCAGGACTTTTTAAACCACTTGAGTAATTTCCGTGTATCTGGATAGCAGGCTGGATAAATAATAACTGCGCAAATCTTTATGAAACTTTCTAAAACTTGACACAGCCTAATACTTTGCCGGATGGTAGTCTGGAATTGTAGATGGGCTATGACGTCCCAATCACATAATTCCGTAATCGCAGACTGCTCGGATCTGAATTTTTGTTCAATCTTTTGCTCTGTAATTTTTAGCAAAATTTCTTAAAATCGATCGGCTAACTTTACCCCCTCAGGTACCTCCCACACAAATGGCTGATTCAAGCCAAATATTCTTAGGTTTATATCTTTTACCAGTTTACACTTAATTCATTCTAATTTGGTATACGTAAATGCTCTTCCTTCCATACAAGCTGAATGATTTTCTGACACCCAATTTCTGTCCCGGGACTCCTAATTTATAAATTGTAGCAACTTAAACTTTCCCTCAATGCACTGCTTTATAACATCTGGAAAATGTCAAAAAAAAAAAAAAAAAAAAATAGGCTAACTATCCACGCATTTTCCGTACAAATTACCGGTTTACCTCATACTTATAGTGTAGACTGCAGTAACAAAGATTATTTTCGATAGCATTTAATTGTAATGCTTGGTAAAGTGTGAAAAAATCAAACGGATAACCGCGCCGCTTCTGAGACCTCCCATACAAAATGTGTTGGATGTTGGATGTTGGATGAAGATATATGTAAATCAGTTTAACTGACTGAAATTTAGCGGTTTGTATTGATTTTAACCCATCACTTCTATCTAGAGCGTAACAAAACTAATGCTGCACCAGAATTGCCTTTAAATACCGTCGTCCACCACATCACAACCCAAACTCAGTTGTCTACTTTTTCTTGGTAAAAGCGAAAAATTGCAGAAACGCAAGTCGCCACTTAGGCTGAATTACCAGCCAACTATCAAAGTCAAAGAGTTTCAACAAATTTTACGTTTTCCCCCCTTTTATTTATTTCATTATTCAACAAATTAAGAAGTGAAAAACGACTTTAAATTTTTTCTCCGCACGCTGTTTACGTCTTTAGTAGACGTAAACTAAACTCAACATTTTATCCTCCAAGACGTCCGGCCTTTTACAGCGGCAACCCCTGAAAAGTGAGGCGGGGAAACACGTCTTCCTTGTGATTTTTCTGTATTGTTCAGCAATATGTGAGAACATTTCAAGTCGAAGGAACAAATCGACAAAAAGAGTCATTAGCTTGAAACGCAACATTAATGCAAAGACTAAATTAATTTTTAATTACAATGTTAAAAGTAATTAATTATGCTACAACAATAAAATACGAGTACATCTGCAGTCTACTGTGTCAACTGCAAAGAAGTTCATTCGTGGCTGGGAGGGAAAGTTTTTTGTTTGATTTATCGATAATTTAACAAGATTAAGTTGAAATGCTGTTAAATCATAGGCAACTTTGTAAACTGAAATTAATGTGAGACGGTGATATTTATTCTTAATTGCTTTTGTTCAAATCAAATACAGGGTGGCGCAAGCATTGCAATACAATAAGAAATTTAAATAAATTTTTTTTAAACTATGTATTTCATTTATTTATTGTGTAGATAATTCAATTTCATTTTATATCACTGATTGGTTTTGAAGATGATAGATTCACGCATATGCGACACCTGATCAGAAAATTATTTATTGCGGGATCGCCCCAATTATTATTTTAATGGTTATTTCAATTCAGTAAAATTTCTTGCCTTCGTTTTGTGTACACCTCTTTCTTAACATAGTCTATAAAAAGACTCTGGTGCAGTAAGGTCAGTTGATCTTGTAGGCCACCGGAAAGTGGAGTTTCTGGATATTAACTTCTTTGGGAAATTTCGTTTGAGCTTCGCCATAACCCATCTGACTATGCGTGCAGTTGCTCTTTCTTGCTGAAACCAAATGCTGTTGAAACGGATGCGTTCTGGGTAAAACAAACTCCTTCAACGCCTTTAAATAACGACCACCATTGACAGTTGACGATCGAGAGTAGCACGATTCATGCCCACCCTATATAGTAGTAAGAGTCCTACAGTATGTGTCCATGTGTTTTGCAAACGCGGTAGTCGGTCATAATTATAAACCGATTTCTGCAACAGCAAATGCATATAAAAGACACAATAAAAAATAATATATAAAATAGATGTAGAAATACTACCTGAGAATATGCGTAGGTGCCAAGATTTATGTCACTAAGTGTAATCTGTTTTCAAATAATGACAATAAAAATTATTTGGCTTCAATTCTTTTGTCAACCTGCATTTTCTACTTTAAAACTAAATGCTTAAGAAAAAGTCCTAAAATGCGATTACTTAACACACACAGAGACATCTTTTCAATAGTTTCACTAAACCTTTAACTTTTCTACTTACGAAGCACTTAATTAGAACTGAGTCCTGTTCTACACTTACTTACTTCCATATACGAGTATAAGGTATGGTAAAAAGGAAATCATTATTTTTTCAACCGATGGCTTTAGCTGTCTGTATATCGCTTTGTATAAAAGTAATCAGAATACGCTAGATGGCATTAAGAAGATAAGATTTCGTATACTGAGGCAGTTTCGTGATTGACTTGTGTCAAAGACACATACAAAAATATATGCCACATTTTACAATTTTCCAAAGATAAAGACGAAAATGCAATCAAGTAACAGACAATCAAGCACAATTTTAGTATCGAACCCATTCGGGTAATTTTGATGGAAAACCAGGTGTCGAAAATATCGATAAAATAATGGAAACCATCAGATCCGACTGTTTCGATTGCCCAGTAGCTAAATATTGCACAACAAATAATTTAAAACCGCTTCAATAAGTGATTCGCCCGAGACAAAACGATGCTCGATGTATGGGTGTCACACGAAACAATCTAATTCCCTTACATTTCATGAATGAAAGATGGGACAGCTTCTCACATTTAGTGAGCTTACACTTATTCTATTTTTAGAGTCACTCGACGAGGCCCACAGTTTAACGACGATTCCGAACGTCACAGTGTAAAAAGCATTTGCAAGATTTGTCGAGTACTACTCGAAGTGTTCGTCAGAGACATAACGATAGGTGGCTCTATTGGAGGTCGAACCCGCGAACGTGCGAAAGATAGCGAGTGTACTAACCATCGGAATTTCTATATATGAATCACTCAAAATCGAACCATTTCAGAAACGGATGCTGACTGCTAATATAAAATTGGTCATTGGTCACGACACCGCCAAATGGAAACGGTCGTGATTGAGTTGTGGTAAGACGACGCAAATGGTGGTCAAGCCATATTGACGGTCAGGAAGGTTTTGCTCTGTGTTTTTAGTGCGATTGGTAATAAATCATCTACTATGGACTGCTCACTTACGACCCAACCCTCATTTCGGATCTTTAATATCAACAGTTGAACCGTCTGAAAGACTCAATCGCTCAAAAACTGCCGTTTGTGGCCAAAAGCAGAGACAACGCTAGACCACACTTATCGCCAGTGATTCACCAGAAACTCCTGGAACTTGATTACAAGGTTCTTATGCATCCACCTCAGGCATCAATTAATTATCAAATGTTTCTATCTATGAAGAATAATGAAAAGCTTGTGATGCCTGCAAATACAGACGAGGATTTGTATGAAATAATAATTGAATTGTCTTCAAAATGGCAAAAAGTCATCGAACAAAACGGTGCATATTCGGCTTAAAACGGATAATTCTAGCTATGCTAATTAAAGCCTCCAATGTCATGTCAAAATAATGGATTTATTTTGATACATCTTATATATATTTCGAAAAGTGTAAGAAAATTTTACTTTCATAATGCACTTTTAGTAATAGTCTCATGAGAGACATGATAGTTTCAACCAGTTAAAACCATTTGAGATTTTTTTCAAGTTTGGTATCCCAGCAAAGTTAATACGCATTTATGGAATGACACCGGCAGACACGGAACCTAGCTAATAATCTAGCTGGGCAATATTTCACCAAATGAGCCCATAGGAATGACGTTCATAGTCTGACGTTTAATCTTTGCTACATAAGAATGCAGATGTTAATGAGGATTGCAAGGAAGAACACCAAAAATCCTAACTTTAGGAAGTGGGAAAGGCTATTTACTGTTCCGACTATATCGGCATGACAGTTAAAACAGTTTCTTTTTTCCTGAATTTTAATCATCATTTTCTAAGAAACCTTTACGAGTAATTAAAAGCTTTATTTGAATTCTGAATCTAAAATTTCCAAATAAAAAGCAAATAAAATGATTCCCAAGTTGAATTGGAAGCTTGTTTACACCCTTTTTTCCTTTGTGTGAATCTGAATCAAATTTATTTGCAGTTTCGTTTCTGGAATATTAATTAAAAACAAACTTTAACAGACTTTTAATCTATTTGTGACAATCATAATTCTGAATTGTGTCAGCAATATCGAATTACTCTGTTTAAAATAACTTTTTGGAATGATTGTAGTTGATGTACGTATTTTATTGTATCGTATATGGTTCCAAATAATACTCATGAAATTCTGTACAAATCGTTTAAATAATACAGTTTTGTCAAAAAAAACCATTTAATCATTTAAAACCCTCGCTTAACGGGATTGCCAAAATTCTTTTCGTCGCCTAGTTGACTTAACTATCCTCTATGCTAACGCGGAGTTTAAGAGCGATTTGTCATTTAATTTGTCTGCAGTACCCGATTTTGCCAGTTCATCTCAAGTGTTCTTTTGCCATTTTTACAGTGCTTAAAAATATCGAACAAAGAATTTTTCCTAAATTTTGTACTGCAAACAGAATTTCGTGTACCGAATCACTAAAACCTTACAGCGAATCGACTTTGTCAAGTCGAGTATGTACAGTGCATTCAAAAACTCTCGATATGTGGTGGAAAGCAGTCGGGGTGGTCTTTAATTGAAGTTAAGGAAAGGGTATCGTCATTTAAGTTTGAGAGAGAAAGCCCTTCTGCGTCCTATGAACCGTGTCCGAAAGAAACTGAATTTTCTTCAAAAACTCTATACGAGTCGTACGAGTCGCTGAAGACAATTCTGGCTCAATTCCAACCCTACATTTATAAACGGCACATAACTGGCAATGAGACATGGATTTACGAGCTTGATATTCAAACCAGTTAACAGATTTCGGAATGGCGCCTTTCAACTGAACCATATCCTAAAACATCTCAATATCCATCAGAAATTAAGGTAATGTTGACTATTTTCTTTGATTATCGCGGTGTTGAGCAGTCGGAATTCTTGCCGGAATTCTTCATTTGAGAGAGCAAATTCGTTGAAAAAGATTTGTGTAGATTTTGCACCCCAGTAATATACCAACTAACAAGGCTGTTACTGTTAGCGAAAGTCTGGTCGAAAACTGAACAGACAGCATGGAACAAAGGCCATCGTTCCATAAGGCGCAAATTAACACTTCGGTGAACTCGTTTTCGGTGGATGAATAACATAAAGGAGAATTCGCAGAGTCCTTTGCGGAAAATGCGTTTGAAAAATGATAGTTTTGATAGTTGGATTATGATGCTGTATATTTCGGAACGAGCCCACTTTAAAAATAGCACATTAAATAATAAATGTTTTATGTTTTGTTGACTCTGTACTCTTTTGTCTGATTGTACTCGTATGTGCTACTACAAGACATTCGACATACTCCATTTATTTCTCTTAATATACCAGTTATTTATTTTATATCCCTGCATATTCGATTGGAAACTCTCACACCTGCCAGTTTATGTTTATGGCATCTTATATAGTATTATTTCCTACATTCATTTCAAATTAGCACAATAACTTCAAATACCTTGTGATACTTTGTTATTTTGGCAATTCAACTAATTGCCTAACGGCATCCATACATATCCTTTTTGCGAAACTTTATATATTTTATACACACCTGCAAAGACAAAAACAAGAAATCAAAAATATTGATTAATTTATTGGCAAATTTTAGTTTTTTTTTGGTGAAAACCATAACTTAACAGTACAATAAAGTATCGAATTTGGCAAGAGAATCATAAATTACATATAAATTTTACAATATGTCAATAATAATGTAATCCATCATAATTTGCTAAACACAAAACCCCAAAGCCGGGGAAGAAAATCTATCTTGAGTGCGAGACACAGCAGACAAACCACCATATGGTAACAGAATCGCTGGACACATGGGCAGACAGATAAAAAGACAGACAGACAGACAGATAGCCAGACACATGCAATGAGATATACCCCCCAGACTTAGAGCAGATCGTAGTCAAACAGCACCGAAACAAAATGAATAGAAATTTTCATGTGGAAATTGCCAAACTATCGATCGAATAGTTGAATGGCAAATGGACGCCTACAACTATCCCATGGAGGAGGAATTGGAGAAGTTGGAGTTGGAATTTGTCTGTTGGCTGTAGGTCCGTCCGCCTCGGTTGGCGAGACAAAACGTTAAACTACCTTAAAACAAATTGCGTTTCCAACACACCGACTGGAAGCTGAGTTAACAAACATATTGAAGACATCAAGTTTAGCCAAAAATATACGTTTATTATGTTTATCACTCTTTTCCCCCATATTTGATGATTTATGTTATATTTTCTCTCCACAAATGACAATAGTAATGCTATACTCGTATGTTAAAGCTGTAATAAGCAAAAAAAAAAAAAAAAAAAAATACGTTATGTTAATTTTTATAAAATTTATTAGTTTCAAATCACATCGTTTTGCTTTGAAGTGTTCCTAGAAAAAATATCAGGTTTGCATAATTCATTACTAAACATCAAGAGAATTTAAATTTGTGTCTCCTTTTTTAGTATTTATGAGTTCGCTATAGTGATTTTAATTAAAAATTAATGCAATCTATAAAACATCGTTTCATTAATAAATGCAGTATACATTATCCCGAGAGCAAAAAGGGTTTTTACAAAGTTTATGGCGAATTAGGATATGAAACATGTCCTTCTTGTCCTCTTCTGTGCTAGGCTAAGAGCTCAAGGTGCAAGATCTTTCAAAGGTTCACATCAAGGAGGACTACATTAACAAAATATCGCTGATATGTATTCCACCTTAGTGCCACCTTTACATACAAATCTGGATAACTCTGATATAGGAGACTGATATTGTCTAAACTCAAGATGTAGACATTAATGACTTGCTGTTTCGCTTACGAATAATGAATTTATAAATCTACTTAAATTACTAAACCTAAATTACCAAAAACAACTACTATTAAATTCAATCGAAAACTAATAAATCTATAAATCTATATATATAAAAATCAATTGCTGTGCGTTAGTCTCGCTAAAGCTCGAGAACGGTTGGACCGATTTGGCTCATTTTGGTCTTAAATTATTGGTAGAGTATTCCGAAAGGTTTAAAACGTTTTATTTGAAGTGATAGATGGCGTTGGAGATGAGATTTTTGCAATTGATTTTTTTTACCACATTAACATTTTGAAGGCAAAACAACGTTTGCCGAGTTAAATATAAAATTTTAAATCGCAACTGAGAAGATCATTGAAAATGTAATCTCTCTCGAAATATATTCCTAAAAGTTTGACTTTATAAACACACCTACAACTATTTAACATTTGATTATTGTGGGTGAAAATTTTATCTTTCAAAAAGGTACAAGAAATAACTTTGTTAATTTTTAAATCAATATCTTGTCCACGCGGTGAGCATTAAAACACAATCGCTGAATTAAACTAACTCCGATTGTTTTTATTTGCCTCAACATAAGATGGCCATTTCGGCAAAGAGCAATCTTTTTAAGTCAAAATGTTCGTTATCAAAGGCGGATGTTCACCGGATTGTTCCAATTATCTAAAAATCTTCTGCGAACCCGAGTATTCCATGGTGTAATACACACTTCTAGCATCATATTTAAAATGCAGACCTTTATTTCGCGGGATGCAGTAACATTTATGTTTACTTTCTTCCTTGTTTATACAAAGTAAAAGTACAAATTTCCAAATATCACATCCTATAATATTCGAATAGATTTTTTTGTCCTCTTTCTTAACAGATATCCCCTGAAAATAGAAATTTCGGAAAAGACCTCTTCGCAAGAGGAATGTCCACATACACTTTGGTGACGCCAACATTAGCAGTTTGTTCCTGATGATGACAACATTTCCATTCACTTTCTCTTTATATCTAGTAAAAGAATAAACTAACAAAATCCATTTTTACTAACCGTCTACACCGTAGGGTTAATTAACGTTTTGGTGATTTCAACATCATTTTTCCCAGCCGACAGTACTATTTTTATCCCCCTAGAAGTTCGGCTTATTCAAAATCTATTTTGAACTTACGCTCAGTTTTCATAATTTCAACTGGAGCTGTCCCTTAAAAGCACAAACTTCGTAAAATTATCTACCGTATATGATACTGTAACTTTAGTTTCAGTTATTTGTTCCAAGTGTTGGCAGCATTTTTATCCTGTTTATTCCCTGTTTTATCTCATAAAATATGAATTGACAAAAGTTCCTCTTCATCACTAACTCCAGCTCCTGCTGTGCTTGTGCCGCTTGCAGCCTTTTGTTGTAGACGATAATAACAATTTTGTTCCAAAAGCAGGAATCACCAAATAGATGGCTGTTCCACCCTCATTTCATGATTCCAACTTCAAGCCTTGGTTCTAAAGTGATTTTTTCCACCATTATTTTGCTCTATTAACTCCAAAATATACGAATTTTCAAAAATCTCTTCTCTATGTCAGGGTACTCTGATGGATTAATATATAGTCATAACTTCTAGATTTTGGAATCAGTCGTTTGTGTCAAACGGTGGCGCCATTTTCGTAAAGCTTGACCTTTATTTCCTAAAAATACAGATTTCGTATCTATTTCCTTCCCTGTTTTACCCTTTAATTGTAAGAATAAATAAAAAATATACACTAATCAAATTATGCAACCGCAAATAGAGGAATCTATTCTCCTATTTAAATTAGCTACAGTGATTTGTTTTGGACGATGTTACCAAACTCTTCCCATTGCAGATAATTTCACAATCGTAACTACTGCCGTTTGGCCTGGGTAAATGTATGTCATTTGTGCCCTTTCTGCTCGGTTTAGCCGTCTAAAAATGTTCCTTTTCATTATAAGAGAAAATTATGTTTTATTTTGATGATCTCATTCTCAGTCATTTGTTGTAGACAATTGAACCAATTTTCATGGTTTGCCCTTTCTGCACCGTTTTACGCCCTAAAATCCCGACTTTACGTCTTATACGAGTATGCATGCATATGTAGAAAATTCATGATTATACCATCGGCTGTTTGGACGGATCTGTTACCGATGAGTTAGACAACCACGTAGTCAACCATTTCGCAATAATTGTACGTATATAGCATAAGCCAGTGCTCGCAACACATTGGAGAGACTTTGACATTATTCAGATCTTTGTAAAACGAAAACAACTATATTTACATGGTTTGCTGATTTTATGTGAGGTCGTACGGGTATCGATAATGCCCATACTTTACTCATTTACGCAAAAAAAACATCTATTCGAGGACGATTTGCTGATTTTAAGTGAGGTCAGATGAGTGCCAATAATGTTGAGTGCAGTGGATTCTTGACAATCAAAAACTGAAGATGCAAGAAATAGCTGACATACTCAAGATACTAAAAGGCACTGCATTCATAAGTTTGCAAGAAAATTTTAGCATGGCCTACATATTTTCCAAACGGATATCGTGTTGGCTTAGAATGGGATGAAAACATCAACGTTTTGCTGATTCAGAGCGCAGTTTGCGAAATAAAAAGTATATTTTGTAAACGGTATGTGGAAACTTGCGTCTCCTACTTTACTTCTGAATTTAATCAACAATATCACACAGTTAAATGGCCCATAAGAATATGGCTTCCATGTTTTGGAATGGATATGGTATTCTATTACTCGATCGCCTTGAGAAAGATGGAATTATATATACGAGTATAATAGTTTAAAAGATGAAATTCAGAAAAAAATTTCCACAAACGGCGAAGAAAAAAGAGCCATTTCAGAAAGACAAAGCACTTGTATGAATTGACATTCGAATTTCGCCCCAATCCATCGTATTTTGCAGATCTGGCCCACATCGGTTATTTGACAACTTTTTTCAAATCGCAAACGGATATTCTAAGGCAAAAGATTTCGGTTAGTTATTCCCAGAATCTTAACAAATCTTTATATATAAAAAGGCGTTCCAATAGCAGAGAAGTTTTGGACTCTCGAAACTACATTGGACTTTAAGGAGGTTGTGTAGGTAAATAAAATCAAATTTTCCAAAAGAAAAACTTTTTTCTTTCTTCAGCAGTCCAAGGACTTACCAACCGATATGTTAATTTATAAAGTTGATAATGATCAAAGTTAAAATATGAGCAAATCACTGAAAATGAGTCCGCTTTTCTCACCGCAAAGTCATATATTGTAAAGCGAATATAGAATGATGAAATATGAATCACGAAATAGTCCACATAACGCGTTCGTTCCTGCGCCGCCCTCCATTTTCATTGTAGAAAAATTAACGCATAACACACCTGCATTATCAAGAAGACTGCAGAAGCATTTTCTTGCTTTCGACCGGCAATACATGAAATTAACGTATTCTGCCTGTATTCTGCATATTAAAAATGATAACTAAATAATAAAATCAATTTCTTTGCTTCTCTTGAGTAAGATATAAGAGACAGTCTTGCATTCAGTGAGCTTACACGCATTCTATCTTTAGACTTTGTAATGCCAGGCACTACAGTTTAACGACAATTCTGAACTTCACAGTTTGAGAACCACTTACCAGACTTATCGATTACTCGACTACTCGAAGTGTTTGTCAGGCACATCTGGATAATCGTCGCTCTAACAGTGATATCTGGCTTTATGCGGGCTTAAACCCGCTATCACGCGTACAATAATCTTCTATATCATGTGAATATTCAAGAAAATTGCAAAAAATATATCATTGCTTGAGGTCAACGATATATAACACTAGGAGATTCTATCAGCGGTCAATATTCATACCATTCCAATAGTCAAGAGGATTGCAGTAAAATTTCACAGCATTCTTGTGACAAAATATAAGCCTATCAGCCTATTCCGTCAGCAATCTAAATGTTAACCATGCCACGGTGGCAGATTAATAATCAAATCTTCATCTTGTACTCGAAATTATTTTGATATCTCATTTTCTACATTTGCCACTTAGCACCCATTATACGTAGTCAGCATTCTGAATAAATATCGCGGTTGCTTTGGGGAACAGAATATAATTATACAGCACATCAACAAATTCGTAATATATTTTTGTATTAAATTACAAAATTCTGGGAATTTAAAATTTATATGCTATGAAAACCACTTGCTGTAAATTAATTATCACGTATTCAGCACTTTGCGATTACCTGTAAAACCGTGAAGAGACTGCGACATGAAGTCACAGAAAACCAGACAATATTGCTGCTAAAACGCAAATTCAACAATTAATGCTTTATTATTTATTTATAGTGAAATGTTTGTATTTGAATAATTAATAATACACCATTATTTTGCCTCTATTGTAAGCAAAAAGGAGAATCAAAGATCTTATTATTAATTTATTTGCAAAATAGACTACAGTTCTGAACACATCCGCCCCTCCCTGTTAGGATATGGCTTAAGTTTCCAGAAACTTGTTTATTTTCTGCTTGCGTTTCTTGGTCTACTTAAAACTGTCCCAATCCACAAATGCTCACATTATACCATTTAGTCTACTTGTTTTCGGTTATCGTAAAATCACCACCTCGCTCATGTGTAAACATTTCAGCCCAATATTGATGACTAAATAAACCTGTAAGCCAAAATCTTTAAAATCTTAAATCAATAATTGCTGCGCAAACAGTGATTGCTTTTAAAGCGAAATGAAAACGATAAAACTGCTACATAGCTGGCAACGATTTTGTATAACGTAATATTACGTTTTAGTTTTGTGCGTGCCGGTACAGATAATCGTGGGTAAACAGCAAACATGGCTTTGTGGCAGTACAACCTTTGCATGTCTTTTGCCAATTCAGCTTAGCTGAATGCGTTTCACATGATTGTGTTTGTACAGCCGCAACATAAATAAAAGAAAAGTCTTAACAATTCCTTCATTCAGCTTAGCTGAATTTGAATTTAAGTAGATTAAAGTGAATTATGAATTATGATTTAATTTAATATTTAAGTTGACATTTCATAGGACTTACGGGTATTATTTGATATGTTGGTACGGATATTGGTGCGCCATTTTCTATCAGTTATCTCGGCAGCAGCTTCCTCAAATCCACCAAATCCGTAATATTCATATAAATTCTCCCTATTTAGTACTTCTTCCTGAGTTCCCGAATCTGTATGATTTATAATGTTAGGTATAGGCTGATTCTTAGTATAGGAAAGGTGATTCTTATTATTTACAAGCACAAATCATATCAGCTGTTTCGTTAATTTGGCGAAGAATGGCTCTTCAGGAAAGGAGTGACAAACCCGTTTTAGTCTTTTTTTTTTCTTCCTTAGAAAGCCCAATGATTGTTTGCTTACTTGTTGATGCATTTTTCAGATGTTAGTGGAAGAAAGTTTCAAAAAATTTCAAAATAGTTTAAAATGTTAAAACCTTTTTTAAATTTTACAAAATGTATTTAAAAATATTCATCATATCGTTGATTTGTATGACTTCTCAGATATAAGAATTCATTGTTTTGATTGCTAGCAAAATTTGCTAAATTTGCTCATTTGAACAATGTTTTACAAGCAGAAAGAAGTTTTCAGAACCAAAGTCAGTACCAAAATAATTTAGAAAATTGCTTAATTTTTGGAAATTCACAAAATATTCTTTATCATTCATATTTTGATTTGTTGGGTGACACGAATGTTATCGATCAGTTTGACTAAACAGAGGGAGAAACATCCAGTTCAACCCACTTAATATAAGTTAAGATAGTAGACTGCATGAGAAAATGTTCAAGTCAACTACTTCACTGATAATTTGTATCAACTCTTTGTGTGTTTCGTTTTCTTACTTGACAATTTTTTTTTTTTTTTTT
>JAHXMU010000017.1:881767-920626 GCA_019455685.1 Philornis downsi
TTTTTTTTTTTTTTTTTTTTTTTTGATAAAATAGGTGGAATTAAGCTATCGCATAGCAAAATATATCTTAAAAGATAAAATTTGTATTTCAAAACCAGTACTGTGTTATGTCTTAGTAATCCTCACACATTTGTTCGAACTTTTAATGAAATAATATAAGAACTAATACTAACAGACAAACTAATAAATCAACTAAATATTTGCTCTTGCTAAGTCGATAAGAAATCAAAAAAAAAAAATTCAATGCGTTTGCTGAACTGCAAATGCATACAAAAAATGCATACAAAATTAAAAAAAAAATCTACCAATATAAAAGAAATATGCTTTATTTGTTATGCCCTATTTGCTTGTTACAACTATTCTCAGTTGATAAAATAAGAGAAGATATGCAATTCAGCTAGCTGAATACACCTTAATCACAAATATTTCTATTTCTGACGTATAGAATGTAATGTAGTAACTGCAATTTAATCGAAAAGTTAAAACTGTATTCTTTTCAATGACAAAACAATACAATAAATCTGTTTGAATAGGGGAAGATATGCAATTCAGCTCAAAACGTCCAGTATGAGGTTCGCCTACGCGTTTGCCGTAGTTGATTTTACAAGAAGTTGTAAGAAGAATTTGAGAAGGATTTGTTAATTTTGTCTATGTGCTAAGCGACATTAATCTAATCTTTATACAATGGCTTTAAATGGGCAATTCAGACACTCAAATAGAGTAGATATGCAAAAATATACATTTGGAACCCAATAATTAAGCATGCAATAAAATGTGTAATTCAGCTTGACATATGAAAATCAAATGGGAAATGTTTCTCTGAACTAAGCCAAAGTAAAGCCTGTGGTTATTTTTGAGAAGTTCCATCAATAACATTAACATTAATTTGACTGAATTGCAGTCAAATTTCCAATATATAGCTCTTCAAACTTTGCACAATTCTTAGCTTATATAATACGGAAATGAATCTTCAGACCTCTTATAACCTGTGATTATGTAACCTGTGATCATGTAATGAGTTAAAACCATTTTGCTGTAAGGAAGAGAAGAAATGAATGATATTTGTATTTTTAACCATGAAAAATTACAAACTAATGAAATATGGGGCATTATTCAACTTCAACTAGCTGAATATAGCTTAAATGCAAAAACTGTAACTTGGCGTTAATGAGAAGTAATCTGGAATTAATCAAAAGTACTTCAGTAGACAAAATTGAACGTTTTTGCTATTTTGGAGAACTGTAGATTGAATTTTCAAACAACTTTGTTGATCGATTTGTGTTCGATCTCATGTAAATATGTTGTAAGTAAGTTAAAGAGGAAGGCGTTTGCTATTTATCTAGCTGAATATATCTTGCATATAAAGCATTGCATTTGGGATCCACTCAGTCCACAGTCGACTGTTATTTAAACGAACTTTCATGAAAACTTAAAATAAATTACATTGTATAGAAAAAAAAAACACAAATTGAGTTTGGTTTTGTGCTAATTGTGCAGCTACTTTGATTTCATGAAATTTGGTGAAATGTGCAATTCAGCTAGCTGTATACAACTAAACTATCGAAATTAACAATTTAGTTTTCTTAAAGTATCCCATTACACTATTTATAATATGTTGCTAAAGGCTCATCCAAACTGTATTCTTTTGCCAAAATCCCTTTGAGATTTTCCTCCTCCAAATTGGTTTCTTTCATCTAAAATATTCAACTTTTCTTCTTTTCTTTGAAGATCCTTAAAAAACCATTTTATTTTTTACTTTATCTTTAGCACTTTGTGTCTGTACTATATCCGCAGGCTAATATTTTGCATGATTTTTGAATCTCAAAGCAAAAGTGTCTAATTACACAACATTAATTGCGTTAAATATTAAAATAAACGAGCGTTTTTGCTGCTACAAGAAATTAAAAGAATATTTTCCATGACGCTTTGAAAACAAGAAATGTTTGTGCATAATTATGAGTTCTTCTCTCAAGAGCATTTCTCATTTCCCCATTACGGTGAATGAATATCTCTTTTTCTGCTACTCCATTTCTTCGTTATATCGCAAAATCTTAAGCACCCAAATTCAGCGAAAATATTGTCTTTTAATTATTATGATGCTAACCAGTTTCTAGGCGTTATTCTGCCTTCTTTTTCAACTATCAACGTTCTTTTTTTTTAACATAAAGTAAAAGCGAATCGAGGCAAACGATAAAAGGTGGTCGGCCGTATCTTTTCTATAGATGATAACGTAAATTCCATAAATGGTGGTCATTTTCGATAAGAGGCCAGTAATAAAGCAAATGTTTTCAGAGAGGAAAATTTATGAGAAAAAATGAAAGTTTTAATTATTCAATAAAAAGAAAAGTCTTGAATAAAATCAAAAGTGGAATTAAAAAAATTTAAGTGTATCCCTATAAATGCTCAAGAAACAGAATTCAGCTGTCACTTAAAGTTGTCGTATAACTCGCTACAATTTTAATTTTCGCTATTTTATGACAATTCAGCTGAACATTTTGATGTTATTGGTTTTTTAGTTGTACTCTCTGCAATTTGCCTCTAGTCTGTGTCGAATATCGACGAATATACTTTCGCTATCGCATGTGTGTGAGCGTATCAGCCTGAAGTCTCTGTGACAGATGGAAAAATTGGCAAAAATAATTTCAGTTTTTGCTGACGCCATCGTATACATAACGTTGTGTGGTGGTAATTTGAACAGATATTTATGAGAGCACAAATCGCACACATAAATATAATTCATATTTCGCAGCGAGGGGAGGCAAAAAAGTTTGACTTAATGTTCACAGAAAGTGTCGGCCTTTAGGAGGTTGGCGGAAAGAAAAATACTTGCCGAAATATGATGATAATGGAATTATAATGGAAAACAAGCATAAGGACTACCAATTTTTCATTTCAAATATCATTCCAACAACACTCAATTTGCTAAATTCAAGCGATGGAACTAAATTGTTGATGAAGGACTGAAATCGTACACATTATTCAAAGATGCTTCAAGTAATAAAACAATTTTGTCTGAAGAAATCACAACAAAATTTCATTCAAAAAGTTCGATCAATTTGCTTTATTGAAAAAAATAATTTTATCAACAATTCTCCTATTCCAAAAGGTAATAAATATAATTTTCAAATTCACTCAGCTAAAAAGGTTTCAGGTAGAGGATAATTAAGTTTTGTAATGATTGCATTACGATCCCAGATGCAATCCAGTCAGTTTAACTAACAAAAATCTGTAAAACATTCACCAATTTAGTAAAGAGACGATACCAACGTGAATTTAGTTTTATTTCACCTTCAGTTCCCTTAAGAAAAAAGTCTAAAGT
Source organism: Philornis downsi (assembly GCA_019455685.1). Taxonomy (NCBI): domain Eukaryota; kingdom Metazoa; phylum Arthropoda; class Insecta; order Diptera; family Muscidae; genus Philornis; species Philornis downsi. The sequence continues at coordinate 885,087 of JAHXMU010000017.1, forward strand.
TGTGCTATTTTCAAGATATAAATTTCCGCAAGTTATCTAACCGCATATGTTCCGAGTGTGGAAATTGTGTTACATCCGCGTTAAGAAAGGAGTTGTGGCTATATTTAAGACTGACACGAATATTTACTAAGCTTTCAGTTTTTGAAAAAACCAAAATCGAAATTATATACCCACAAAAAATGTAGAAAAATGCGCAATTCAACTACCTGAATAGATCTTTAATAGAAAAATGTATATGTAAGATGCAATACAAGAATACCTCAAGTGGCTAAATCCAAACCACTTGCTAATGCATTATTAATCTTCATTCGAAGATTTGTCATCTCTTTCATACAGTTTTTATCTAAGCCTCACAAAAGATTCTCTTACGATTTTCCATGCAATTCAGCGAGATTAAGACACACAGGTTCATAAAATATATGCCGTTTTAATGAAGAATTGATGCTAACGAACAATTTTTTAATGCAGCAGAATCCAATGTCTGATTTCATTCAAGCGAAATGGTTATAAAAAATTTAAAACGAATTATCGTTCAAAATATTTTGCTGAATTAAAAAAAGAATACACCAAATTATTTTTCTTTGTCATTTACATATGCGATTCAGCTAGCTGAATGTGCCCAAAGCGTAAAAATAGTGTTAACGGTCGTAAATATTTGGAAAAAAAATTGGTATCAATCGAAAAAAAAGTATATACGCAAACAAAATTGAAAGATATAGGCAATTAGGTGGCTGAATAGATCTTAGAAGATAAGACTCACCCAATAGGGCCCACAGTTTAACAACGATTCCGAACGTCACAGTGTGAGAAGTGTTTATAAAACTTGTCGAATTACTCAAAAATTCCTGCAGTTCCACACCCAGCTGAATTTGTCTTCTGTTTCATTTAATTACTAAGAAGTTTATACATACATACTCGTATATTTTAATTGCAAACTTTTGCAATTAATATCTACTGAATTAATCAATTCAGTAATCAATATTTTATTAAATGTCAGCGGGCTAGGCTGAAACATAATTTAAATTCTCTGAATTTAAAGGTTATTCCAGGTACAGCGAATCCTAATATCTCACTTTGTGATTTTGTCCTTTTGATTTAATATTTTTAGAGAATTCAAATGGTAAATTAGGAATCCAATATGACATAAATGTTAAATGTCATTTGAAATATCAAATATCAAACAATATTTAATTATCTGAAATTAACTTTGATTAACTTTAATTAACGTTAACTTTCTATATCTCCATATTCCTTTTTAATCAAGTAGCAGATAGTCGCTACTACTACTAAAAGCTGCATTCTACATTTAATTCGTAGACGTAAAACCACATAATTCAGCTGGCTGAATATGCAAAGTATACGGCTTAAAGACTTTTGTTATCTCTTTCGAGTTCATTCAGCTAGATTACCACATATCTTGGAAATCTAAATATGGATAAAACTCACATGCCACAATCAAACACTTTTCGCACAACCCTTTCCAGCAACTATAATATTACAAAAATAACCAAAAAGTAATCCAAACATTTTTTTATTAATTTCAATTTGATATGACACAAAATTGCCAATAATTCTAAAATATGAGCGAGTCCAAATGGGACTATTTCTCTTGTACAGACTGAAGGCGCGTGTTTGCTGTTTTCTATGCATGATCATATTTCGTTTCGTTTTTTCTTCTGCGAATTTTGAAATGAATGACATCCAATAATTCAGCATAAACATCGCATATGTTTCTGTTTGGTGTCGCTTTATGATAATAATCATAAGCAACATTAAGAAAATTTTCAATGGATCATAAGGAATTTGTATAAATATTTTTAAGTATTTTCGTTAAATAAACATCGCTCACGTCTCCTATAACGCCCGCATTTAAGTTTCCACATGCGGCAGCTTATGGGGGAAAACGAGTTGGAGAAAAATTATAGTAATTTTATAACGCCTACTGGACAACAACTGGCAGTAGACAAAATCTAAGACGTTAAATAAACAAATTGTTTATTGGTTATGCATTAACTTAATACTTTTTTGCCATTTGCTGGAGTTTTGTTTGGCAGAAGTGGTCTTGATAAATGTACACAATAAGCATGTCTATAAGGAATGTTAATATTAAGATGGTTGTGGAAGGGGGAGGGGAATATATGTTCAGTTTACAAATATGTTAATGGATTAATAAAAAGAAATACGATTATTGTTTGTGTTTATTAAAATGCTAAACATTTGCAAATTCTTCAAGTAGCTAAGCCATTGAATTAAATAAAGCAGCTGCAGATTTTAAGTCAACTCAGCCAACTAAATTGCGTCAAGCGTTTAACAAAGTGCATGTGGGTCCAATGTTCTCAGTAATTTACGAAAACAATTTTTTAATATTTGTTGTTCGAATAACAGTACTTTATAATACCTAAGTATTTAATGAAATAAGAAAATATATGCAAATTCAGCCAGCTGAATTATTGCAATTACTTTCAGGTAGTAAAAATATTCAATATTTTCTCTGTCGCTGAATTGCAACAGAGAAAACTTTGACTAAAATTTTTATTTTTAATTTTATAATTTAGAAGAGGTTTCCAAGTAGCAAGTAGCATAGCAGTATAGTTAGACTCCGAAAAATAAGCAAAATATTTAACAGAAGTTAAAATTAATGTGTGATATTGTTCTATTTCTGCAAGAATTCGCCAATTGTAAGAGTTAATTTGCAATAAATACCACAATATTTCGTTATTTTTTTTTTTAATTCATCCCTCGACCAAATGTGGTTTAATTCAGCAGTATAAAACAACCTAACTCATGCCTACGAGTTTAAAATCATGAAATAAATTCAATTAACAATCTACTAGTTGGTTTATTTTCGTATTCAGCTGGCTGAATACCGAAAAATTCACCACATACACGCGAATGGCCAAAAATTTTATATTTATCCAAGGCATTTGCGCAGTAAAGTAAATATTTTCCTGGAACAAATTTCTTCATATTACTGGGAGTATTTTTTTACAACGCAGTTATTATAGCTTAAAATGCTATAATATAACCCACAACTGTTAGAAATGCATTTAGCTATGTTTAAAATATCGCACAATAAATATACATCCCGCAAAAGTTGTTCCAACTCATATTCAGCCAGCTAAATTGTAATAAATTCAAAATATTTTGCTATTCCTCTTACAATTCCGTTCCATATAGAACCTCTTTCAATTCAGAAATACAAAACAAGCGGAAATATACGTCTAACCATAATTGGTAATTCAGCGCAGGCTTATTTTCATATTTAACTGGCTGAATATCGAAAAATTCGGCACATACATATATGCCAATTACTGAAAACTTTCAATTTATAATAAAACCAATACAGAATTTTATATGGATAGATATTTAATATTCTAGAGTTCACACAGCTTTTAACCACTGTATTGTGCTAGCTGAATTTCAAATAATTGCATCTCTTCTTCAACATCGCGAGAACTATAAATCAATAGGTTCATATACATATGTGCATATGTCAAATGTTACATTCAGCTACTTAAGTTTGAAATATACTTGATATTTGTATCATCAAAGTGCCGCCAGTTATAATCCATTATATTCAGCTAGCTGAATTGTATTTGTAAAAGAGTTGTGAAACTGATATGGATATGTTCTTCGTATTATACTCGTGCAGCTTAACTGTTCTGGTAGGAAATGAATTCCATTTTTACTTGCTTGTGGTCGTTCTATTTATTGTAACATTTTCAACCGGCTAAATTAAAAGACACGCCCACTATATTCAGCTACCTGGATTGCGTTCGCTATTCAATAAATACAACAACACTTAAATTCTGATAGAAGACTGTTGAAATCGATTTGAATTAGTTGCCCTGCTATATTAAAAGCATAGGCTTAAGTATTTTATAATAAAACTTATAGCTGCTTATTTAAAAAAAATTTTATTTGAGGCTGGTTGCCTCAATTGTCGACAGCAACGAATTGAACACGTTGAATTGAACATAAATTACTAAAATTTCCCAGGATATGATATTAAAATATAATGTTCATTTGATTATTTATAATTTTCAGCAGAAATCAAATCATCAAAAATCAAAAAACGTACATACTGCGTACATATCAATGTAATAACAAATTCCAAATGTAAGTCATGTAATAATCACAATTGAGTAGACATTTCTTTGGAAAACAAGAAAATATGTGTATGTTTATTAGACGCAGCTATACTAACATAAATTTGTACATAACTCATGTATGTATGTGTCTGATATGTTTTAGTCGGTGCAAAAGCGAGCACCAGCCATTCAGCCGTATATCTATGCAACATATCTCGCATCACATTTAAATGCAAATCACGTAAATTACTTATCGTAGATGGTAATTTTAACAGCCACACATCACATGTAAAACAAACACACATGTACGAACCCACACACATGTGTGTGTGTGTGTGTGTGTGTGTGTAAACATTGATATTCCCTTACATAGTTGTACAACATCCAAAAGTGAAAAAACGACAAGACACCAAAAAGTCATCAGCAAAATGTAAACTTAGAACAAAAGTAAATGTAAAGCAGAGATTACTTCCCTTTTTGGAGGATCGTTGTGCCGCATAAAAATTCATCTGAAACATCTAAATGTGATAATCTAATAAGGTGCAGATGTATAGTAAATAACGCCCCGATATATACAAGTTTGTGTACAAACTCTCGTGGTGGTAAATGCTTACATGTTGTTGGTTTGTGTTTTACATTGTTAGCCTACAGCTGAATACTAAAACTCTAAGAATTACGCAGATTTTTGTTCTTTTTGTGTGGAAACGCGCAATGGATGAATGTGAATTGCGTATTTTAAATAATTCTATAAAATTTGCATAATTTTAAAGTAATTTTGTGCAGGAATTAACAAATACTTAAGGCTTAGCTGTAATAGCTTTAATGAAGTGTTATTCTAAGAAACATGTTGTTAATTCAGCCAGCTGAATATGAATTATATAAAATGAGATAGTAGATTAATGCATAAAAAAATTATTTATTTCAAAAATGGATATATAATATAATTCAGCTAGATGAATATTTGATATATATAAGATAAAATACGCAAAGTATGAATAAATTCTTAAATGTTCTAATTCATCTGGCCAAATCCATTAAATGTGCGTGTAATTGTATACCTGAAGTGATTAACACTGCAAATTTTTGAACAAACCATATTATTATAAACATTCAAACATAGATGTTTTACATTTGAAATAACGAACAAGTGATTTAAAATAACGGGTGGGCCATAAGGGTTAATATTCAATTAAAAAAAAACTACGAAACATAAAAAGAAATATATTTGTATTTTTAAAAAGTAGAAGCATGGGAATTTTTAAGACTTAAAAATAATGTTGTCCAAATGGCTTCCCTCGGCTGCTTGACACTCTTGGAACCGAAGTCACAAATTTTGGAAAACTCGTTGAAAAGTTGTTCTCGGTATTTTGTTACTTTCCTGAATAATGTTCCTCTTCAACTGCTCTAAATTGGTCGGATTATTCTCGTAGACTACCGATTTGAGGTAGCCCCATAGAAAATATTCGCATAGAGAGAGATCGGGGCTACGTGGAGGCCATTCAATATCTCCCCTTTTCGAAATGAGTTTTCCAGGAAAAACAAAGTTAAGTCGGTTATTGGCATCATCGGGTTTTAATTCTTGGACTATCTGAATCTTATAAGCCTTCAAATACAAATCACGTTTCAAAATTCGTCGTAAAGTTGTTCTTTTGACATCCAAAGACTGACTTCTCTTACGTGTTGACTGTTGCGGATTTCGCTGAACTGAAACACGAACACGCTCCACAATGTCGGCTGATCTTGCAGAAACTGGGCGACCACGAACCGTACATGGTACTGTTGAGCCGGTTGTTTCGAACATTCTGATCCATTTTCGTATCACATTGGCGCTTGGAACTTCACTTAAATCGTGTAAACCGTGTTCATGCCGATACAAACGTCGTGCAGTAATCACTGATTTATTGTTTTCGTAATACGCTCGGACACAAAATGCGCGCTGCACTCCCGTGTACGGCTCCATGGCGACTAAATTTCCAGGAAGCGACGCAGCGAACAACATATACCCCCGCCACCCCGCGCCGCGCGTTACCGAGAAATTGAAGATTTAAACCGCCAACACCCTTATGGTCCACCCTGTATAATAACATCGTTTCCGCCAAAAATGTCACATGTTAGTCATTTCTTAAAGCGCAACATAAAAAACATAAATCAATATATTACGTTTATTTTTCTAAGTCAGCTGCTTGAAAATATTCTATAAGACATCGCATAGTAGAGAAGGGTGATTAGAAGGATTATTTTGTTAAACTCTTTCTATTTATAAAATTAAGCCGTTTGAACAGAAGTTATATGATACCAAGTATTTAATTTTGAGAAAATAAACCCTATACTACAATTCAGCAAACAAAGACTTTTGGCTAAAGTAATTACAAATTGTTAAATTTCAATAGTTCAGTTAGCTGAATTTGTTTTATGCAGTATTAACGTGGTCAGCTGATTTATTTGTGATTTTTATGGTTTCTCGAGATTAGCAACACATTCAATTTATTGACACATCTTCGATAATTCCGTAACTTTCCAAGAAATACCATGCTGGTTGATGCGAAACAAAGCTAAACGTATGGGTATGATGAATACAAGACAATTCAACTATCTAAATTCATCCGAATTAGCAATAGCAACTTCCAGGAACTTTCAAATTTCAACGCATATTTAAAATGTTAAGAAAGTTAAAAATTATGACCCCGAATTTCAACAAAAAATTCAAAATTTCTTAACATGTCAATATTTCATTTTAGCTGATGTACAAAACAAACGTGTGATAAAACTTTGAATTCAGCTGGCCGAATAACCGCAAAATTTAAATCTGTACGAATAATTTCTTAGCAATATATAATTTTATTAAGACACCGAATTTGCCTAGATGAATATTCTGGTAATAGAAGTGTAATTACATTCGGATTTGCAAACTGTTGGCAAATATTGTGAAAAAGTTAAAAGAAATGATGTAATGGACATTTTCAGAATCTGAAACCTATAAATAGATAATTATTAATATGAAGGAAATTGTCTCAAATTCGTGAAAATTGCCCACTTTAAATTGCAAATAATATTGAGAACTCTCCCAAAACTATTTCTGTTTGGTACTACATGATTTGATTTGGTTAAACTTTGGATTCAGCCAGCTGAATACGTTTAAAGGTAATGATGTAGAAATTGGGTTTCTCTAACAAATACTTAAATAAAAGCATGTTGAATAATTATGTTCACTAAATTCTTTAGAAACACAAACGCAAAGAATTTAACTGTCTGAAATGGCAAGACGAACTCTTATAAACTTAAGCAGACAATTGAAAATATTGAGGAAAATGCTACAAATCAGGACAAATATTTAATTTTCATTAAAATAATATTACCATAGTTATCGTACACACATTTGGCATTAACATTTCACAAATATAAATGAGATGTTGTGGGAAAATTTTGAAATAGCTACTACAAAACGGATATCTGATGGAAGTTTTAATTCAGCTAGCTTAAGATGTGTATAATTAAAGATATAGAAATTCGTCTTTGTTAATAACTTCAAGAACTGAGATACCACAATTTTAGTTAGCTGAATAAGGTTAATACAAAACATTATCGCTACTGTATCGTACGTTTCATAAACACAAATACAATTAAGTGGGGAAAAGCTGGATTTCCGGATTTCAACCTAAACTCAACTTAAAATCTAAATAAAATCCAGACAAAACATCCAGCTTTATGAAAACCTATTATTGCCGTAATTTAGGCATATGCCTTTAACAGGAATATTCTACAAATATGTTTGAGATTGAGCTGAACAAATTATATTACTTATATTCAGCCTGCTGAATATATTGAAATTTGCATATAAAAAGATATGTTTGCAGTAGCAGCATATTGAAGTGATATTCTTCAAATTCAACTAGCTGAATGCGAATAATAAAATACATTCGCATTTACTTATGAGTCTTTAGTAGAAAAGCAAAGTATACTAGCTAGCTGAATATGGGAATATGAGTAAGATATTAAACAAAACTGGAAAGACATGGCAAAATGTGCTATTGGACGGTTCGATAGCTTTAAAAATAGTGCAAATTGTTGCAAATATCTTGCTAGAATACACGACGACTTTCGTGTGCGTGATCATGGTTTCGAAGCCCAATACACCCACATGTCTTTCTTTGAGGTCCGGTCTCCTCGATGTGCCTGGCGATATAAAAGTAGCCGCATAATCGGCATGGCTGTTCTTCTTCTCTCAATCTTCTCAAGGTGAATCGGAATCGTTGTTAAACTGTTAATCCCTTTGAGTGAATCTAAATATAGATGTTTGCTGAGTGTGAGATACAAAAAATGTATTTTCTTTTTAAATTCTAGCTTACTAACTAGCTGAATAAAGGAAACATAACAGATTTTCATTACCGTATGCCTTTATAATATAAACAAGCCAAATATGTTAACGCTCTTAAATAATTGTAAACATTTCGAAATCATTCATTCGTCAACCAAGGAACAAAATAGCCTATGAGAGATAATCCAATCGTCAACGGTATTACGTCTTTGCTAAATTGCTGGCGACGGACGTGTCATCGAAGGCATAAAATCCATTTTATTCCGTGCGATGGTTCCGTTGAATTTCTATAGAAATTCCATTAACATCGACGGAGAGTTACAATCCGGTCATATCTTGTCATAAAAATGGTCCATAAAATGATAACGCTTCAATAGCAAACCAATACAGACAGAACAACTTTTTTTCTACTTTTTCCCATACCTCAGCGTGAAATGTTGTTAATGATTTTAGCGATAATGATTTCTAGCCAAATTAAGCCAAAACAGATGATGGCCTGGAAACTGTCAAATTATCAAAATAAAACAAGAAACAAAAAGAAAAAATATACAAGAAACAAAGGCATCACATGGCGTTTCTTTTGTTTTCTGCACATTTTCGCTGATGATCATCTTCTTTCCACTTAGCTCTAACGCGCTGTTGGTGCTGCTGAATGCATATTTTAGTGGCACTTAACAAATCATGATTTCGAGACTTGTTTGGCTTTGCCATTCGTGATTTATGGTAATTTTTCTCCTCCATATTAGCCGCTGAATTAAGCATAAAACATTAGAGAATGTAGCAAAGATGTGGCGCATTTGAAGATAATGCTGACTGAACTCTGAAACGTGTGATTTTCTATTCGTTCTAAGCTGAAAATTCGTTGACATAGAAACGTGATAGATTGTCAAGGAAACTTAAAGGCGGGATGAAATGTAATTGCGGATATCTAATGTTCGCAAATGTGACGGAAAATCTTTTTAAAGCTATGTTGGGAAAAATATCTCTTGAAGGAAGTATCCGAAACTGGGAAGCCGACATTTGTGAAACTCACAGAAAGATGAGGAAATGGGATTTGCAATGTAAAGAATCAGTAAGAGTCTAATTATAACGGAGAACTAAAACTGCAAATAATGGTAATTTGCATGCACAAAATTTAACAAAATAACTATAGATTAGAAATTGCTAAGGGGGCGGGATTAAAAGCAAAGGGAATTTGTAAGCTTTGCCCCAATTTCAAAGGCCACGCAACACCGAGATTACAACGCAGTTCAAGCATTTTGAAACAAGCGCAATGTGAATTTTGGCAAAAACGTAACACAGAAAATATTTCAAAAGTTTGATGTAACAATTGAATTACCCAAAACAAACACAGACTTAAAAAACTCTATGGGGTCCCCGTACCGTTTTTATTGAAAACATATTATTATCACAATTTACACTAACGCCTTTAACACGAACATTTAGCAAATATGTTTGAGATGGTGATCAATTAATCTGAAACATCTTCTACACAAGAGACATTAGATTTAATTTTGTATTTAGCTGGCTGAATATGTTTATATCTGTAAATATGGAGACACATTTTTGGTGACATCATATTGAGGTAACATTCTGCAAATTCAGCTAGCTGAAAGTGAAGTGAAAGAATATATTTGCAACTCTCTATGCTCCGTTAATAGGAAAGCAAAGAATTCAGTTAGCTGAATATGGAAAATACTAGGCAAAAATATAAAATATATAGCGAAGTGCACTATTTAAAGGTAAAGTGGCTTCATCAACTTTACTGAATCACTGATAGATGGGGATCGAAGCAACTAACGTCTTTCAAATTAATACTCTCTATCAGTTGTTGACATGTCCTTATATAATATCAACTAGGTGATTGTTCTCCCTCTCTGATGGTGAAATAATAAAATATGCCTGATTTAGTTTTATTTTGTAGTGTAGGGGAAAACTTTGCAGCGCCTTACCTTCCGCAAGAAGGGAGATAAGAATGAATTTCACATATTTGTTTCCCTCAATGATAAAACCTTCGAATATCTGTGAAACGCTTACTATGAGACAGGAAGTTTTGACAGAATTCATATGTTACGACTTTTGGGCACACAAAATAAACACTTTTCCACATAACTGTTTATGTTTCCTTCTCAATTAACTTTAGTTATCCCTCGAGTTTTCCCTTCTCCGAAGCGGAAACTCAGCATTTTCTTCATTTGATCATCACTTTTTGATTTAAATATCAAAAGAAATGTTAGCTTTCATGTTAATGAGGCAATTTTCAGGCTGTTCGAATTTATGAGTCGTTCTGTTTCTTCATTTTCCACTTGAGCTAAAACTTACCGTAGCACAAAGGAAATAATTGATGTATGTATATATATATATATATATATATAGGTATATTATGTATAGGCATAACATAATTTTACACGCATTGTCATACCTGTGCAACTTTTACCAGGCAATCATCGCACAGCATCGCACCAGCCAGAAATATGCTTTAATAATATCTGGGACCTCATGCTTCTGACGTATCGTATCGCATCCTTTAAATATGAAGTAGTGCGTAAATTATTGATGACTGTATCTGTAGCTGTTGCTTTACGTATCTGGGGTTCTCTTTCATTTGCTTTTGGTATGAGCAGTATAATGACCTGTAAACTTTTGTTCATAAAAGTGTGTGGGTGGTGGTGCTTATTATTGCAGGATAGTTCCTCAGCTCCATTGTTCACTCTTCCATCCTCTCCCACTCTTTTTGCCTTTCTCTCTCTCTCTCCCTAGCTATAATGTAATGTAATGTGTTAATGCAGGGCATTAATATATCCTATAATAATATAGTAGGTGCGTTTTTTTGCGCTCCGTGTTTGCCATCTGCTATATAAATGCAACACTACCGGTGCGCAGTGGAGAAAAAGGATTTTTGAAATAAATCAACTTCGAGCCCTTAATTTCTAACCGAAACAACAAGGACAAATGAATTTAGAGCCCACAGTTTTTAACCGGAAAACATTGTTGCTCTTCTAAAGATAGTCCCAGTTTTTTTTAAATCAACACGTTTTTTAAGTTTGAAAACTAGTATTTTGGCTTTAAGCTAGGCACTATGTCCTTTTCATGAGGAAACAATTGCACGAAATATTGTTTTCTTTCAAACCAAGGGCATTAATAGCTGTGTAGAGGCAGACATTGCCTTTGTTCGAATGGATGAAATCGCTCCAGCACGACAAGTTTTCGACCATGAACTATGAGCTCATTTACAACGCACAAGAGGGCAATCAAAACTAGGGTTGTAACGAGCTAAGAAATATTGGAGCGATTGTTTGGGGTTATACTGACTCACGTAAACGTAATTCTGGATCGAATTTTACACAGAGTACATTTTACACAGTTCGGAGTACCAGATGGCATTAGCACCACTAAAATAATATCAGCTTGAAATTAAGAGAAGATTATTGGTAAAACCTTATCTCGACGAAAAAAAATCCAGCTGTTTGCCTTGTTGAGAGGCGGGAAATCCTAGTAACATACTCGTATGTGGGACATTTTATTGATAATCGAGAACATCAGTTGTTGCATGCGTCATGTGCTGAATGAGCACCAAATACAACAATAAAACCGGCTACGACACGTTGTGAGAATAGACGAAGATTTGGCACGAATAGGCTATGCTTATTAACTCGATGGGGACATACAATGAGATATAGAATGATAAGTTATTTGAAACGAACAGTTTTTTGGACCCTTTCATTCATCTAATTGTACAAGGGGCACAGGAGACTACAGTGCTTACAATTATTTTCTATAAGAAGCCTATCATCGACACAACAAAACTGTCACGATGTTCGATATGTGGAAAGATCAATGAACTGATGAACTGAAACATCTCTGATAACATATTAAATTTCCGTTGGCCTACATATCAGACATATTTGCATGTTAAAAACGAGGAAGATTGTTTAAGTAGTCATTTTAATATAATGACATGATTTTTATTTTTGCTGCCTGCCTTAAATGTGTTTTTGTTTTCAATAAAAATTGAATAAATATATAAAGTCATACCGAAGATGTGACCACCGTTTTTCCATTGTTTGTAGTTGACTGAAGTCAAAAACGTTATATATGTATATACAGGGTGGCCCACCAACTGCAATACGGGTACAATAAAAATTTCAAAGGTGGCCTTGGGAGCTAGCGAAAAGTGGTGTTTCTGATTATCAATTTGTTTGGGAATTTTCGTTGGATACGTATTCATATATCAGTTTTGGGCAAAAAGAATTCTGTTCGTAGCATGATTCGCGCGCCAGCCTGTATAATATACATTGACGGTCTGACTCATTGTTGTTAAGCTCTTCTTTGCACAATTGGTGTCGATTCATTGAACTGACAAAGTTGAATTCAATTGGTTCCAGTGAAGTAGCTGGATGCCTACTTTTTACTACTGAGACTTTAAGCATTTCTATATTCTACAATAGCTGCAGCTTAGCCGGCTGTTCACATTGTGTAATGCATGATTTTATTAAGATGAAAATTAAAATGAAAATTTTACCGATTAATGTGTACTAGTCTTCTACGAAATAGTTGAAATATCCTACGATATGTGGGCCTGTAGATATCCCAGACAGTGTAATAAATTACAAACGAATTTGTACGCAGCCAACTTGGAATAACCTTCTTTAAACATACAATTACATGAAATCATACGTCTGTGTGTTGGACGTTAACTCCAAAACCGTTCATCCGATTTTGACGAAAATTTAACCACTTAAAGCATGCTAATCTGCAGTCGTTTCCAGAACAGTTTAATTATTTTAGGTAGATGTTGCACTATAAAATCATTGAGTGTATATGTGAGTGACATAGTAGGCAACTGGCTTTATCTACAAGTTATATGAAATTTGTTTTCTTGTTTTCAAACTCTTTCCGCCTAATCTGTTTCAAAATCTGTATACCTTCTTTTTGTTTGAAATGTCGACAAAACCTGCATAATTATAAATCTTGTTGAATAATAAATCATTTTAATTACTAAAAAATAAAAATCAATTAAAATGTCATTCGGCGTAACTGAAAATTATTTACATAATATAATTAAGCACTGTTACCAAGTGATTGATCGATATTTTTAGTTATTAACATTTAAATTCAGTTGCATTTAAATATTCCAGAAGAAAAACGCAATGCAATAAAACTACTATTGTTATATTAATTATAAATCATTGGAATTTATAGACAAATGACTGAATATTGAATTGTAATAGTAGAAAACAATTGTTTGGGAAATGTTTCTCTCTTATAAATATGTTGATATATAATATATATGTGGGCATAGAGCACACACATGAGTGCACAAATGGACACATAATAGTTTTACAAGCCATTAATTGAAAATCATAAAACCTGCTGAATACAGTGGGACATGGGTTGAAAAGTAACTAAACTACGAAGTAACTAAACACGCAAAGAATGGTATTTAATAACAATTTCTATAAAACAATAGAAATATCATATATTATTGATAAAATCGTTCCAGAGCCGATTTAATATGAGCACTATGAATATGTCTCAAAGAAGAGTTTACAATGGATTACCTTAGGTCTGGATTTTGCGTGGAGTAAAGATTTTCGAGAACATGACATGTTATGGATTACCTGAAATGATAAAAATATTACGCAAATTACTATAATGATATATTTGATGAGATACTACAACAAATAATTAAATCAATAGTACTGTTATCTCATAATATTTCCAACCGCTACTACATTGACAGATCATAAAAGAAACGGATTTGAAAAATCCCTTACATTCCTAGAGTGAGGTATGGGAGAGCTGTGAGTATATGCGCATTCTATTTTTATGTTCATTAAAGGGGAAATGCAGTTTAACGGCGATTCCAAACATCACAGTATGAAAAGCATTTATCAGACTTGTCGATTACTCGAATATTCGAATAATCGCATGCACTAACCATTGCGCCACTGTCAGTCAAGTACCTAATATATACGGGAACGGGCGAATCCAGTGGAGTTAATTTATGTAATCCAGGCATTAGTTCGAGATCTGGCAACTTTCCCCGAAATTTGAACCATCAGAGGGCAAATTTCGCATGATAATCGGCTAATAAAAACCAGAATAACGACTTACTGTTAAGATAATAAAAATATCCAATCATATTAACAATCTTCATGGGAAAGATATTTCTAAGCAATATACTAAATATCGAAGTGTTATCAATTTCACGGTGCTGTAGAAACCAATCGGCAAATGTCAGTGCGCTCATTTTTTGGCAAGCGTCAGTCTGTTATGTTGTTTTACTTAAGGTTCCTTATAAGTGCACACTGAACTTTCCCATAACCTACGGCAAAGAGAGTATCCAAAGAAAGAGCATTTTTTATACGAGGAACACTATTTCAATGCACTGAGCTACTAAAGTACCGCTTATGAAGTATTGAAAGTACGATTTTATAAGTAAACGTTATTAGCATTATTTTGTCATCCGTGGAATTTCTTTGCATTCCCTGAGAAATACTTTGAGTACCGGAAAGCATTCAAAACAGTTTCACCTTTAACCACATCTGTCAATTTTTAGTCCTAAGTTGCCACTACATTAAGAGTTTCACTTCAATCTGTTTACCCAACCACAGTTTATTATGTTCTTATTTATTATATTAATTTCCCATTTACCAGTTTGTGCATAATTCTGTCCATAAAACACATAAAGTGAAAACAATTAATACAATTTTATATTAATTTATTTGAATAGAACTGATTAAATTCCTGTTTGTGCAGATAACACAGTAATAATGTTAGCATGTAAGGAAAAGGTGCGGCTGAGATAAGCGAATTTATTACTTGTTTTCTCCTAAAAAGAAAAAGGTTTCTGCATTTCCTTGCCTCAAGTCAAATGGCTACTGAAAAGTGGTTGGAGAATTGTAAAAGTAATAAGTATTACGCAAATATGTTAGAAATATTTACAAATAATGTTGACATGAAACGAAAAACAATTCAGACAAATTCCAAATTCTGAATGGACTGGGAAAAAGTCTTTGCATATTTAGTAAATTTGCAGGCAACTTTTACCTATGCAGCGACCATAGACGTAGCAAGGTGGTTCTAGAGGGACTCCACAATAAGGTTCAGTTTTAATCTCCGAGAAAAGAAAAAGTTTTTTAAACTTTGCGAGGAAACATAAAGATGCTGTAAAAAGAACTCCATTAAATGATCATAATATTGATATTGATTCATTTAGCATATTTAGAATAATTTGATTAGGTCAAATATGCACCATTTTGTTTGATAACTTGTTGCCATTTTTTGTCCATTATGTCTCCCTCACAGAAATCCTCGTCCGTATTGACAGACTAGAACAGTTGACTTTCACACGCTTCTCTTGAGGAGAATTTTTCATCAGAAAATTAATTAGTAAATGGATTGTAGTAACCTTAATTGTAATCTATCTTCATACATATTTTAAAGTAGCAAAAAATGAATGTCAAACTTTGCGAAATGAGTAATTATTTTCCGTCCTTGTACTTTTCAAAATACCATTAACTTTTTAAAGCTGCATCAACAAGCAGATGGTGATGCTGACGGTTTTCGTTACGAACCTTCAAAAGCCTACTCAATGTACTGATGAAAATGTCAATAAAAAATGCTTTTTACACAAAAACCAAAAACATTTTCTTGAGTTTACTTTAATGCCACCCTTAAAATTTTACACTGACAATAAATAACAGCAGCACTTTTGGCACAACTTTTTGCTTAGTTGATTAAAAATTCTGATTTTATTTTTTTTTACCATTCGAACTTTGCACCATTTTAAGTACTAGTTAGTTAGTTACTTTGTATATAAATATTCACCTGATAATTTTGACACGTCGCAAACATGAAGAATGTGTATGAAATTGTTAGCCAAACCTTTCGCCAATGGAAATATTTTTTGAAGGTAATTCGAAAAACAAAGAGGGGACACAGAAGAGCATGAAAAATTCCGAATTTCAATGTTTAAATTACTGTCTTTTTTTATGTTTTCTGCTTTCGCAGTTAAAGAGACAAATTTCAAAAAAGTATAGTATGTAAGTATAATATACATATATATATGTATCACGACGTCACTTTATCTGGATACACACAAAATAGCACAATAGAAAATTCGGTGTTTGTTACTTCTTCAATGGAATAGGCGCAGAAAATACGACCTGAGAATATCCGTAGATACTACGGATGTTTTCTGTGACGATACTTAAACTAAATTAAGTTTCTTCAGCTTCAACTCTTTATGCACCAAGATTTTTTTGTTCAAAGAGCAAAGAAAAGGTCCCTAAATACGATGCTTAACACCCATTGAACGAATGTGTAATCCACGTGCTTAAGAAATATTAATGAGAAGGACTCTCTAAGAAGTGAGTATTGTACTGAACTTTGTTGGCCCAGAGCAGGTATCTAGTTCTATATATAGTGTTCGGCGTTCAAAGTGTTACCAATAAAAACACTATAATTATTGACACGTGGACAGCTGACATTTTTTCGTAAAAATCAAGAAAAATCAACTTTTTCACAAAAACTATTTTCTCTTCTCCCTGCCGCAGGAGATGCTAAATTAGCAAAATTGCAATGCTACGTGTGCCACACACCGAAAGTCGCAATAAACGTTCTAAATTAATAATTGGATGGTATGGATATGCCTTGGAAGGACAAAGTGAATTGGCCACCAAGATCGTACGATTTCACACCGCTAAACTTCTTCACGTGTGGTTGCTGCAGTCACTGACATATGTCAATAAGCCGGATCTATGCGGAAAATTCAGATCTATTCGGCAGAGTCTTTAAAAATTAAATCAGATTTCGGATCCATCGTGCTTAGCCACGGCAGACAATTGAACGATGTTATATAATAGCATACATGTTCCTCTAAAATAAAAAAAGACTTTTGCTAACACCTTACGTTTAGTTCATTTCAAATTTTGATTCTAAAGGAATGGAGTCTTTGTTGTCTGATTTGTGAACCATTTGGAGAATTCCACAAATAGTTAACGACTTCCGTTCCTAAGCCAAATATTCTGGTAATGTTATCTGATACTCATTTGAAGGCATCTGCGGTAAAAAGACGTCTAATTCAATACTCTAAACGGCATGCTACAGTCAGTGGCAGAAACAACATTAGCACCATGCTCAATATCAGAGATGGCTGCAGTAACATATCACAGTTTTCAATTAAGGATGTCTATATCTTCAGCATTCGAAAGTGATGTACGGCTCTTATTGAAAATGATAGCAGTCATATTTACTGCAGTGTTAATTCGTATTCATCGCTAAGAACGTATTGAAGAGATCGTAAGGTAGCATTGAAGTCAGTACAACGGCAGTATTTGCCGGTCTGCTTTTCTTGGATATTCTCCAGAACGATAGGCTATCATACCTGTGGCAGATTTGGATATGGCTTCATACAATTCGACAAAAACGTGGTATGATGGTTGGATTCTCTTGGAATCTGATCAGCTATTATCAGCTATTAGTTTAAACGACTCGCTGAAAAGGCCTATTTATATCGGATAGCACAGGCTTTAGTTTTCCACATATCACATTCCCCAGTATCGGATAAATAATATGCAAAAACAGATACTGCAATAGTTGGTGGGCACATTTAAATGGCCTTTTTTGAATACATGTCATTATATCTGTGTTCACACGGAAAAACGACTCAAGTGGATTTAGGACAAAGTCGAGTTTATTCATTATTATTATTGTCCTTATTTATACGCACATTCACGTTCAACTCCCATTTTAAAATTCCATGTAGATCACAAGCTAAGTAATTTTTCAAGACAGCGATTTTGGAAAAAAACACATAACGTCTCTGAATATTTATATAATCGAAAATAGGTTATTTTATCACAGTTTATATTTTGAAGACGTATATCGCTGCCTAAGCTCGATTTCAGAATTCCGTATTTTTTGAAAGTTATAATAAATTCCCATTAAATTCGATGGTGGGTGATAGAAAATGAAATCATTCATGTTTATATTAACACTCAACAAAAAACTAGTGGTTGATTTCAGAAGTACACATTCCGTTAAAAATTAACGGTACATTTTTTCGATCATTTAAAAAGCTCGCTTAAAGAGGTAAGTTGGCACAACTGTTCTCTTTGAGTTTGAGTGGGATGTTTTAATTAGTTTGGCTATATTGCTGGATTAATTAATCTCAAGTTTGTTTTGAAATTTTTATGAAACAAAGAATTTGTCTCAAATTTTGTATTGCAAACGGAATTTCGTGTGCCAAATTGCTATGTTACATTTCTGTGTCTCTCGAATCAATTCACACTTTTTTACACTTTTGTTTTAAGTATATAAAGCGTTACAGCTCGAATAGTTTCAAAAGATCTACATTTTCTTCAAAACCTCAATTGCGCAAAGATAATCTGAACCCACATTCATAAAATGCTGGTCTAACTATTAAAGGAAAATGGATTTATAAATTTGACATGCCCTCCAACTCTCCAGATGAGTCGAAACTGATAAAACAATATCAGAGCCGATCAAAATTTGAAGCATCTTTGACGTTTTCTTTGATCACCATGGAGTCATGCACTCGGAATTATTGCCAGAAGGAAAATGAGGAACAATATCTTTGCGATATATGGCAATTGAAGGAGTAAATGCGCTGAAAAATATCAGATTCGTGGAAAAAAAAGCACATACAATTTGCGTCAGGATAACGGACGATCTTATAAATCTATTTTTGCGAACAAGTTTGTAGTAAAAAAAAAACTCAACAAACATCATCAAACAATCATCGTATTCCATTCTCTATCGATAGAAGGCAAAAAAGAGGAGAGGAACTTTCCAAAAAATGCGTTAGAAAAATATTTTGATGATTGGATTATTCGTTGGTATAAATGTGTTATTTCGGAAGAGGCCTACGTTAAAGGCGATGTGCTTTGATAGAATGTGTTTTTTTGATAGAATGTACTTTTCCTTCAACTACTCTAATACCGGCTTGTCAATTTTTAATTTTCGCGTAAGCATCGCAATCCCCTTTTTTGTGCAAGCCTTCCGAAATATTTAAACATTATAGAAATACTATTACGAAACCTGTCTCCTTTATAATGCCCAGGATAATCGATTATTCGTAACTACACCTTTGAAACGATATCGATTAAGGCATTTTGGTAAAGAAATTTCTTTTGCCGGAATGCTCAGTACAAATCTAAAACAATTTTTTTTTTTTGGTCACAACGCTCTTCCGCTGAAATCTTGGTCTGTTATAATAGCAATACCCTGGGCATAAACAATCCTTGTGCAATTGAAATCCTTTAACTGAAGCGTGTACAAACACAATTCAATTGCAGTTAAAATTGTTAAACTCGGTACGGTAAATAGAGACCTTGAACTATTTTTGGATTACAGTAGTAATCAATCCGTAATTGTGTTTTTATGGGAACAACAAACAATACCCATAAATTCATAGAAAAACCTTACTCAATTTCATCATCGAACGATGTGTGTGAACGAATAGAACAATAATAGCAACTATGGTTTTTATAGCCTTTTTTTCTGTTTTGTTTTGTGTTTCCCACCTTATTTTGAGCAACCTCTCCATGTTGGAAAACTTTTTATACCAAACATCAAGCGTATTGTTTTCACTTTTCACCGTAGAAAATGTGTAGGCAACAGTGATACCAATACAAAAATTCAGTCATCGAGTCAGTCATTCCACTTCTTCCTTCGCCGCAGCTCTATCTCGATGGCAGCTCAAGTTCCCTTTGTCAACTTAACAAAAATTATATGTGACCGGCGAGTTTTTCGCTACTGTGGTGGAGGGTGTTAGGAAAAATCGATGTACGACCACCATACATGTTCATACTTTATCAGCCGTACAACCAGCTCAGCGCCAACACTTGCACACGCATCACTATAATGGAAAACTTTTACTTTACTCCTTTTCTGCTTCTCCCCCATACGACAACGGCCAACATTCATGTTGATGGAAAACCACAGCCCACCGAATACCAAACACCGAACACTGGCAACTAAATCGAACTGAATTTTCATTCTCTATTCTCCTTTGTTGTACTATATACTCGTACGTTGTTGTTTTTCTCTTTTGCGTTTCATTTTCACACAATGGAAAGTCGAAGGAAAGAGAAAAGCGGGGAGAACAAAGGGAAAAAAGGCAAAATCAATTCAATTTGGAGCAAGGATACCATATACAGAGTACAAGCCTGCTGCATAAATGCATGAACAAGCAGGAGGAAGAAAGGAAGGATGTGGAAGAAATTTGAGGTGGTGGTACATATGTAAGGGAGGAACTAGTCATAGGAGCCATAGCGTTCCATATAAGTCGACTTTAAAGACTTGGTAGATGAATAAATTTGTTTATCTTGCATTCAAGGAGGACTTTCTTCTTTTTCTTTTTTTTTTTTTTTTGAGAACAGAATCGTAACATCATTGATTTTTGTACTTATTTTATATTAAACAAAACGAAATAACAAGTACTTGTAAAGACAGATATAGAAAAACTTCCTACTTGTATTAACTTGTGCTATGAAAGTTGCTATCGGAAGAAAATATTCCGAACGGCAACGTTTCTCATCCATATGTTTTTTTTGCAGATAAAGTAAATGAATCAATCAAGTGCAAATCCCTTTTGGAAGTCATATTGCCATTTACAATATGTTTTCAAAATGGGTGAAAATATCGAACCAAGCATAATATTTTGTCTAAAATTTTGTATTGGAAATGAATGTCCGTGTGCCGAATCGCTAAAAGCCTGCCAAAAATCGACTTACATGTGAGTGGTACAGTGGAAGATTTACATCGCTTTGATCGGTCATCAATATCTTCAACAGCTATTAACATTGATATCATCAAGGAAATGATGGTTGAAAATCATCATTTAAGTTTGAGAGAGATAGCTGCTGAATTTTCTGCGTCTCATAAATCAATTCGTACCCTTTTACCGATTGTTTGGATATACGAGTAATACGCGTTGAACTTCGATTAGTTTCGAAAGGCCTGAATTTTCTTCACATAGCAAAAAGTTCGCTGAAGACTGAAGTTAGAATTAGTCAATTCCTACCCGACATTCTTAAAACACATTCTAACTGGCGATGAAACAAAGTCTGACGAGTTCGAAATGCAAACCAGTTAACAAACTTCGGAATGGGGCCCTCAAGGCAAAGACGTTTTCTTTGTTGTGCGCTCACAATTCTTGTTAGAAGATCAGACGGTAAATACAGAACATTATCTGGGCGTTATGCGACATTTGAGAAAGCAAAGTCGTCGAAGAAACTCAAAACTGTTGAAGGAAAACTCATAAATAATGCATCTCATAAGTGAAGAATTTAATGGCAAAACTTAACACGGCTCCGGCTATCGATTCAAGATCAAACTTGCCCTTTAGAAACAATTGAGAATTGAAATATTTTCCAGAAAATGATTTTGAAAAATGTTTTCCTACTTTGAAGACTATACAATAAATTTCAATAAATAGTAAATGTTCTTTGTTAAATTGACGAATTCCCGGTACCTTTTTTTAACAGAATGTATATATAAAATTACTTATGTGATAAAAATTTTCTCAACAGCAACAGGAGATTTTAAGAAAAAAAAATCACCACTCAAAAAAACTCTCCGTACTGAATAGGAGTTGAAAATATGCTCGAAATAAATATACCATACCTACTCAATACTGACAAATTTTTATTTAAAGTGAAACTAAATGGCTTAATTTATATTTGATTTGAGTACGCAGGAAAATAGTATCTACTTCAAATACGTGCCCAAATTTTCTCTAATAATTTTCTTCCTTATCTTGTATAAGAAGGTACTTGGCGTCATATGGAAATCTATTTTACTCAATTTAAATTCGTTTTGAACAAATTATTTCACCTTTTTTAGTGCGAAAATAACTTGGTTGCACATCGACATTTCAAAGGTAGAACCCCGGCATGTTTCATTAAACGACACAATGGCCTTAGTTCTGATATTCTTAATGCTCGCGGTGGCACCATCTCATGCATTCGGTGGCAACTGATGCATAAACCCTACTTGGATACAGACTAGTCTGGTAGCAAAAAGAAAAGAACCAATAGAAACACGTCACGTCGAACAATCGCTCTGAAAAGAAGGCAAGATTGCTGAAGCAACGGGAGAGCAAGAAAGCTAAAAATTCTATTAATTATTCAAAAGTATACGTTATGGTTGAAAGACGGAAAGTTTGTTACGAATAACATGGAAGCATTTCTATAAGCAGCGCTAGTTCGGATAGGCAATACATCTCAATACATAATTCAATTTTTTCCAACATGTTTGAATCTTATCGATATTGGCTTATTCTTGTAAAACGGATAACTGAACAGACGTATAGGCAGAATTTTAAATGGCAAAATTTTAGCATTCATATTAGTGCAACATGAATTTCAAATCACGAAGTTTTAGCGTTTTTACGGCGATTTCCGCGCGTATTTGTCATATATTTTATGTTATTCATTTCGTCAATATAAGCAAATGGTAGCGAATGAAATGAGTATCAGCAAATGAAAAAAAAGACAAAAAAAATCGAACTTTAGTTACAAAAAGTGTTAAAATGTTTGTAAATAACAGTTTTCCTCGTAAATTGTGAAATAAATGTGAAGAATAAAGAAATATCCATCTTCTCATCTGAATGGAGCCATCGCAAACTTTCACATCATAATTTGATCGTAAAGATATGATGGCTCATTAGTTTCGTTTTCTATAAAGCATAGGTACATATAGTTTTATAATGTCTGTTTTTAGTTAATGACCAAATATGTATGTTGTCGGTCTTACTGCCATCATGAAAGCGTTTTGGATTACACATCCTTTTTCACCATTCCATATAATATTCTAAAGATTACCTCGTATTTATGAATCTACACAATTCACAACATACCAGAATGGATATTGATTTCTTCCAGTGGGTATTAAGAGAGGACTTCATTATGTGAGTGTTGTGATTAACTATTATTAGGGAAAATTGTTTGTTTTCAAGGACTCAAATCCATACCATATTGAGGACATCCAATGGTGTAGGCGAGGACAAGGAATGTGCACAGCAGACAAAGAACAAACGAAAAGAATAACTAAACTCAGCCAACAACTTACCCCCATTTGTAAAGCAAAGTTTTCAAAGTTTGTATGTTTGACGCGGTTTTCTTAATTCAAAACCATTTCATGTCAGGGCCATTGATGTCTATTCAATTTGTAAAATTTAAAATTTTTCTATGACCGTCGTCGTGTTGCCACTTAGTTAAAAATGTATTAATAGCCCAAAATTCCAAAATGTTTAATCGTACAAAAGTTGGAGCTGTAAAAGTGTGAATTAGTGATTTCGCACAGGTGTGTGGCAGGCGTAAACCAGGTGTGTTACTTATGACGTAAAGCAATTATTAAATTTCAACATTCAATTTCCAACCGGTATCTTTTTTTCTTTTCTTTAATATTTAATTCTGCGTAAATGGTCCTTTGACAAAATGACCAAATGCCGCTTTATGTCTACCTCTAATTACTGCGTACTAAATAACAACACAAGACAAACCAATTAGTTAATAATCATATTTGCTTAATTTAGTGCAATTTCATTATTGTGATCGCAAAGCAGAACTGTAGTCAACGAAAGAAAAAAAGACAGGCATAATAACGAATTGTATAGCTTGTAGCCCCACTGATTTCAGTGAGACAGAAGTGATTAAATTTTAATTTATACATATTTCTTTTAAGGATATTAAAGCGATAGTAACGTTTTTAACCTCTACACTAACAAAAAACATTGTAATGCTTAAGTGGTCATATTTCAATAGTCCTTTATAAATTTCCAAAAGATACAAAAATGGCTTTGTCGATAAATAATTTTAGTCTTTACGCCATCCTGTTGAAAATGAGTGAATCTACCAACTCAGTATTTGTTAACGATTACTTAAGTAAAGAAACGTTAAATCTGCTGAATTAGAGCAAGGATTAAGAAGTGTGTGCTATCGTTACATTTATGCTGGAAATGGAAAGGTCTTGTATAAAAGAAATGAAATTTCAAGGCCTCAGATTATACATTCGAACAATGATGTGGACAAAATTGTACTTGAAGCTACAACTACTAAACAATGGCAAAACAATCGGCAAAAGAGTATTATTATAGTATTAGAGTAGTATTGATCGTAGTTTATTTTATATATCCTTAAAAAATGAATTCAAATAAACACTTTAAAAGCATTGCGAGTTTTAACAAAAGTTGTTCTTGTATTAAATTTCACTTTTTAAATATTATATCTGTGAACATAAGAAACATCTCGTCTATTACAAAGTTCAATTCATTCAAAACATATTTTTAAAATTTTCATATTCAGAAAATTCGTTGGGGAAAATAGCTTATACGTTATAAAAGTGGACAATTATAGACAATAGTCTGAGCGCCGAAACTCTCTTGAAGAGCGTGAAGTGATCATGAGCACCATCGTTGGCGTCGTTTCCTAGGTATATACGGACAAATGTATTTCCAAAATTTGTCTAGGATATTCTATGCACATACCAGTTGTGTAAATTTTGTTTAAATATCTGCCGTAGGTCCAGAAATATTCACAACTATTTGTCCTTATACCGTATCAAATAATTTTATTGACTCTCTTAACAGAGTTCTGTTAAGGAAAGTATATGGCTCCTGTGGAACTCTTCTCTTGTCCACTTTATTTCCTCTTGTTGTTTTGGTGACATTTACAAAGATAATAATTATATCGAATTTCAGTAACTGCCCTTATTTGGCTCCTCCTCCTCCTACCAAAATTATTAATAACAAATAGATTGGCTACCTCCATAAATTAATTCACATTTCCCACACTTTATCAAATCGAGTGTGCATTTAATAATCTGCAAATAAATGTTATTTGGCAAACTAAATTACTTTGCTCGCTGCAAGATAACCTAATGAATCATTCATTTAGTCACCCGGACGTCGTTTTAAGAAAAAGCACGTTTCGGGAAAGCGCAAACACCCAAAAACGGTAATCCAAACTTAAGACCAAACTGATACTATTGATATTGATGGCGAAGATAGCCAACCAGGATTGAAAAGCGCTTTGACTTTTGTGCATATTTTCGTCCTTTGGTCGCTCCCGCAGTTTAGGATTGCTAATTCCTCTGCGTTTGCTTGAATGAAAATAGCAAACACGTGCAACATCATCACCATCATCAGTACATTGTCGGCATAGTGATATTTAGTGGTAATGTTTGGGGTTAAGACAACGCCACCGCTGCCGTCATCCACCATCCCACCGTCTTTATAGGTACAATTCAACCCCGAACATTTGATAATGTATTGAATGTAGTGTGAGGTTTATGAGGCGAATTTTAGTTACTGTTGCGTATTATAAGCGTTTGAAACGATTTACTTGGTGAAGGAGGTGGTATCATAATAGAGAATACTGCAAAGTAAAAGGCCAGAGAAATGTTATTGAAATATTGACACACGTATTAAAGCCGATCTGGTTGATTACTATTCTAATAAGATTCTAGTCGCGTTTTCCCCATTTCTCATGTGAAATACTTGATGTGGGGATTATATGTTTCATTAATATGGTAAATCATAGTCCTTTGGATGTGGGTATAAGAATGAAGTTAAATTATAATTTCCACTGCTAGGGTTAGTTATGGCTTACACTTTTACGTGCCTTAAATAAAGAAATACTCGGCACAAATAAATACTTAAATTATATTCAAATAATGGGTTTAGTAGCGTCGTAACAGATTGGTCATTGAAGATAACATTTAATTACAAAAACCACGTTAATAATGCCTGAATTTTCTAAAACGTTCGCCTTTGAGTTGTGGTCATCTTGGCGTGTCTAACGAACACTTCAAGTAGTCAAGTATCCGACGGGTCTGGCAAAAGCTTCCCAAATGGACGTTCAGATTAGTCGCTAAACTGTAGGTCCCATTGAGTGAGTTACAAAAATGAAGGTAAGTACTAGACGTGTTGCCAATTACAGGTTGCTGTAGCAACCGAATAGCTAATGACAGCGAGCTCATTTCTTGACAAGCATCAATCTGCAATGTTGTTTACAAGCTTATAGAAGCGAGTTCTTTTAAGGTGCAATTAAGAAAAGTTATTAGTTTGCGTTTGATTCTGTTATGGAATCAGCTATTATTGATGAGCCACGACATTTCCGTTTGAACAAAATGCTTGTGTATCGGTCCGTTACACGTTACAATGATACTGGTAGCATCAAAAAAAAAAAAAACGGTCCGTAAGGTGAATTACAGCCTTCAATGTCATCTACGACAAAGCACAGTTAAATTGACCTTAAAATGTCAATGTGTCCGCTCATAGGTTGGGACGCATATTACAAAATTAACTACGATTTAAACCCTACAAAATATAAAAAGTCTAAGATTTAACACTAAAATAAAAAGCACTTCGCCTAACAAGAGCAAAGGTGTTAAGACACCTGCTCGTTGGTGACAATATTTGGAAATTTGATATTTTCCAAAGAGGACATTTTTACGGCGAAAGGATTATGTATGGTTACAGTGCAAAAGATAATTTAGACCAGCGAATTGCTCTGTGAAAGCGGGTATCTACATCAGTGATGGTTTGGGCAGCACAAACTGACACAGGACCATCGATCTCCATTCGGTTTCATTGAACTCGGCACAAATGTAATTCAGCAAATCTACCAAACATCTAAACAATTAAGCAGAAACCATTGAATGTTTCAGCAACACTGGATACCACTCCAAAAAAACTACTGAAACCCAACATTTTTAAAAGGAAAAATTACCAGCTTCATTTCTTCACAATAACGGTGTCCATATTACCTGCACTTAAACCCTACGTATTTTTCCATATAGTCCATTAGCAAAAAAATATGAGTCGGTCAATACCTTAAAAACAGCTCTTCGCCCAAAATGGGACAAAAACTATCAGGCGGACAGATTTGATGCTGTTATTCGCGCTAAAGGTAGCTACATCGATCGGAAACTGTTTTTACGGTACGCTGAAATTTATAAAAAGAAATCAAAATTGACATCACTGCAGCATTTCTAATTGGTAACACTTCGACCTCTGTATCTTTAATTACTTTCTTTTTTTAACCAATAGAATGGTAACTTAGTGCGGAGTAATTAAAATCAGAAAAAATCAATTATTTTTGCGATTGGACGTTTAGTCTCCTGGATATTAGATTTTTTGTTTCTTGCAACTTAAGCACGTTGCTGCTGTGCGTGCGCGAAGCAATTTTATACTCTCTCTTAAATGTCCACCAATACCAGCCGAAAGTCCTTGACATGTGTAATTAAAATCTACCACCCCTGAAATTGAGAACACAGGAATATGCACCTTCAATTTCAAATACGAAAACATGCTTTGTCCTACTACTACCAATATCGATAGATATCTGTGTACCATACGAGTAGGAGTGTTAGAAAAGCACCTTTCTCGTACATAAAATATTGACTTAGCCTGTTTTCCAGTGCAAATGGTTATTTTCCAGTACATTCTTTTAAAAATGCACCAAAAATGCATACCGGTAGTATGATTGCGATCTCCAATTCAATTTGTCTGCAGTGTTCGATTTTGTCAGCTCATTTCAAGTCATTTTCGCGATTATTACAATTGGTATAAATATCGAACCAAAGATGTGCCTTCATTTTTGTAGTGCAAATCAACTATCAACATCTTCAACTGCAATTAACATCGAGAAAGTGAGTAAAATGATAACTGAAAATTATAACAGTCTGTATCTCACAAATCAATTCCTGTCACTTTACACAATTGTTTTGGCATGAAACGCGTTGCCGCTCGGCTAGTTCCGAAAAACTTGAATGTTTTCTAAAAACTCAATCGGTTAAAGGTCGCTTAAGAAGTACTAGAACGATTCCGACCCCACATTCAAAAAATGCATTATAACCGCTTGTGAAACATGGATGCACGATATAGACATGAAACCAGTCAACGGGCTTCGGAATACATATAACATTCTTCGGAAATGAGTTGAAAAGTAACGGGTTATCCATTTTTCGGTTTCAAAAGTAAAGTTAAAAGCACACATAAAACTATGATTTCGATGGAACTTTTATTTCATCCCAATGCTTGGACCATTATGTACGAAATAAAATATCGTTTAAATGGCCGCCTCTGGATTGGTTGCAGCAGTGGATACTTTTGAGTTAGTTTTCTACCACTTTTTCGCACATTTCGGGCGCTATTTTGGCGATAACTTAACTAACGTTTCGGGATTATCCGCGTAAACACGGTATTTGATGTAGCCCCACAAAAAAGTCCAACGGCGTCAAATTGCGTGGCATTGGTGGTCAATTGACGCCGCAAAGCGTGGAATCTACTTATGCAATGCAGCCAAAATTGGCCATGTTGTATGGCTCGTGGTACCGTCTTGTTGATACTACATATCGTCCAATTCATAATCTTCAATTGCAGGCCAAAAAAGTTGGTTATCATACGGCCATAGCGCTCTAAGCTGAAAACTGAAAAACTGAACAGAAGCGATATTTGCGGTACATCTGTAACGCTTCTGCTTGAACTTCATAATATTGCAAATTGTAATGCACGAGAAGTGCCCACGTTTGAATCACCACTTTTGTAGTAAGTTTCAACTATTTTTACGCGTTCTTCGCTTATCAAACGATCCATATTTGTGATTGGTAAACCTTTCACTAAATAAATAACATTTCAAATGACAGGTATTTAACAGCTGACAGCCTTGCCAGGCCGTGATTTTGACACCACTAGATAACCCTGTATTATCTTAGAGATGTTACGCGTTTTACAATTCTTAGAAATATAACAAAAAAATGAGCTTTCAAATTCGAGGAATATATTTTGCTCAAACTGTATAGGTTCAGGAAAAGGTTTTCAAAACAAAGCTTAATATTAGAATTGAAAATTCAGCGAGAGAAGAAAAGCTTTCTCCTACTCCTCCCATGATGCGTTATTGGAATATTGTTTCTGTCTTTTGTGTCTTTCTCATTAACGGCTGCAATTCCCACAAACGAACAGGAACCGGAAACACTTTTAAACAAATCTCCGCTTTCTTTCTTCTCAAGAAATCTACCACATATCTCTGCAACTCAGAGCATTGCTTACAAATTATTATCATTTATGTTTAACATCCTTTTCGTCGGCAATACACTGAATAATTTATTTGTTTCTTCTGAGTCTACTTCTTCGTTCATCATCGTATTTGTTATCTTCCTTTTACTTCTCTCCCAGCAGCACTTAACACATCTGATTTTTCTTATGCTTTTGGAGATTCTCCTGATGGCAACATTTTATGGTCATAAAAAGTACGTTATTTTAAGTGTTTCGTTTCGTTATTTTTTTTTTCTTGTTTTATAACAGAAAGATTTTGTTTTTTGTATTCCTTTTTGTGTGCTCTTTCTTCGCTCATCCCCCAGGCGTGGGATGTTATTATTATCCTTTCTACCCCTCCGCGTTAGACAGTGAGATGTGTACGCGTATGTTCGTTTATTTTTCAAATTCCCACTCCTTTTGCCGTTTGTTATTGTGTAGACATCTTAACTGTCAGCTTTTGTTGAGTGGATTTTTGAAGTAGAAGGGGATGGGGGTCTGTACTTTGTTTGACGATACAAGGGAAGGATGGCAGTACTGTCGCTATGTATTTCTTTGCTCGCAACTGTCAAATCATATGTTTCAAATCGATTTTGGCACTATCGTTGACGTTCAGCTTTTGGTACTCCTATGTTTTGATGTAGCGTTTCTGCGTATTTTTGCGTCTTATTATAGCACCCAGCAGCCGCGTCGGTCCATGGCAGAGGCGTCTCCACACGTAATCTTGGTCGTTTAACCAACGTCGGCAGCAGCGGCAGCGACAACGGCAACGGCAGCAATTTCCATTCATTTCCGTTTTGCTGTTATACACAATTTATGTGTATTTTCCGTGCTAGAATCATTTCTCATGTCTTCTGTATGTGTTTTGCCGGGGCAATAAAATTCCCCAGTCCTGGTTAGTGTCAATTATATTCTGCTCAGCTGCCAATCATGGAATGGCCGTTGGAGGTGGTGGTATTGGAGATTACCAGATGGAGCAGCTGAGATTAAATTGTATTTATGAATTTAAGTGGAGTTTCTGCAGCGGAGACACCTTGCTAGGTAACTTGAGAAACTTTTAGTGAAAAACTGTATTTACATTTTGACCTGTCACTTTAAGGTAAAGAAGTTATAAAAGTAATCCTTGAAATGTGTTTTATGACTATGCAATTAGTTTTTCACAATTTAAATGTAAATTGCCAATAGAAATCTAAATTCAATTATTTGATGTTGATGGCGTAATCAAACCGGTAGTCAAAAATGTTAATTTGTGATGGAACCTACAATAAATATGAATTGGCAGATAAACTTATATTTAACGCCGAATTTAATGACATCAGTCTTTTATACCAGGTCTTTCAATAAGTTTTCTTGTTTTTTTAACGGCCATAATTTGATATGGCCTGTGAAATTTCTTGTGAATCTTGAAGCTAATTTACATATTTACAAAAATAGAATGCGTGTAAGCTCGCTGGATTTGACAATTCCTCTCATATATCATTTACGAGATCCAATTTGCTCCTTTTTCAAAGAACCATCGCAATCCACATAATTTTTTGAAGAAACCGACATAATTTTGGGACAATCATTTTCACTGCAAACAATGTTATAGCTGGAAATTGTCGCGATTAGTGCAAATCCATTTTTGAAAAATGCTTAATTATCGATTTTTTTCTATCATATTCAGTGTTCTTTCGTTAATTAAAACCAGTATCTGGTGTTATTTTTAAAATGCTGTAAGGAATCAATCTAGTTTTGTGCTTACTTGCATTACTTTTCAGCCAACCCTTACATATCGTATTAAATCAAATATGTTGAAATTTACCTTTAACCAACCTTCATAGATATTTATAGTATTCTAGAAAATATTGTCAGCATATTGGCATGTAAGGATCGACAGTTTCTCGCAATTTTCTTAACAGTGTATGAGTTATATGTCACCAAATTGAAAATCACTCAAATAATTTTAGTATAGTGATTAACTTAGGTGTACTTTTCTCAATAGACATTTTATGATAGAACAAAATATCATGGTATTATTTCATCACGTAAGCGATTAGAAGTAACATAATTAATAATTCTTTTGCTAATGCGAAGAATTTTTTTAAAGTTCCTGTAAATAAATCACCCCCTCTTATTTTTTGCCGAGGTCAATGAATTAGAGCCACAGTTTCACCAACGAAACATTAGCGTAGTATATCCTGACACACACTGTTAGAAAAAAACGTAAACCGCATTTCTCTTTTTTCTCAAAATTGGTTATTTTAATTAACTATCGTATTGGAACCCCAATAATCGCTGCATTTTCCTCAAGTTTTTACTATTTTATAAATACAAATAGCTACAAATGGAAATGGAAAATTCCGAAGTATAATTTTCGGAGCTTCCCCTAATTTGCATACTGGTAGCCAGACTTTTTAACTGAAACGAATTCGAAAATTACTTTGTATCGGTCGGTATAAATTTTACTAGACCGATTTTTGTTTTCAATATTAGAATCAACATCGCTATACGAAAGTGCGCAGTGCCAGGATTGATGTAGGATATGAAAAAGAACAATACCAAAATATTGGAGATTGCCTATCATAATCCGTCTCTTAACTTCATTGGTAATATTACAGCAATCGTTGCGAAATTAAAGGAAGAAAGTTGTAAAACTCAAATAAAAAATATTATATTTTTTGAGTAATAAAGAAATCTCGATAAATGATCATTATTTTTGATTGAAAAATGAACTGCGTGCAAATCGTTATCATACTGAGAGCATTACATCAAAGTCAATAAATAACCACTGACGGCGGATTTTGTTAACAAATTATGCATATAGGAATCACATCGCATTCTTATGGTCTGTTTTTTTTTGTTTTTTTTTTTTTTTTTTGAAATGAAACAATATTGATATCGAATCAAAATTCTCTATTCCAAATGATATTGTCATAGTACCAGACAAAATTTAAAAAACGCCCCTCCTGGTACCTCGTTACCTATATTCATAGGTTCATTGGGTTGCATTAAAATCAGTCAAGTTTAACGCATTTCAACGGAGTGCTAAAATATGATCCCAGAACAAAAATGGGTTGCATTACTTCACCGCATCAGGTATCCTCGCCATAAATTTTCCGATGTTCTGAAATTCAGTCGTTTTCCCCGTAACTGCCAATTTGTTTCTTTGTAACGCTTACCAAAATTTCAAATAACCGACCGGTTAACCATGCCCCTTCTGTCACTTCCCATACAAGAGACCGGTTTACCGCATATATTTTTCATCTAATAACTTTTAAGCAGTTGTTTGGAATTCGCTTAAATTTAGCACGTATCATCATGCGTTTCATAAAATTAATTCTAAAGATGAAATTATAGGCGCAAGCTAGCCTTTTGGCACCTAAAATGCAAATGACTACTTAAATCTAAACAGTCTTAGGTCCATATTTCGTATCTCTAGGCGCTTAGTAAAGTGTGCACCGCGAATGAAAATGTACTGCATAGCCATACCTCTTAGGGCACCACCCACCACAAAAATTAGAATTAAATGGGGGGGGAAGACTTCAATAAGTTATCGTTTTGTTTCTTTTATTCTAAGTTGATTTAGATTAATTCTTGAAAAGAACCTAATGATGTACCGCGCCCCTTCTGACTCACCGCACATTTTTGCAACGCAACGCAAAAGACCTTTGTGTGAAAGGATATGTAAGTCTGTTCGCCTGACTGAAATTTCTACATAGTTTAATTAGTTAGTTTTTATAACAACAATTTCTTTTTAATTTCAAATTCTGTCTCTTAAAAACCAAAGGAAAAATTTGCCATTTACCCTGATTGTTAAAATGTGATATTTTATTAAGACGTTAAGTGCAGAAATTCTATTATTAAACGAATAGTTATTACGAATTTCTATCACTTCAAATTTCTATCAATTCAAATTTATGACCATCGGTTGAGATAAGAAAGTCTTCCGATTACGGTTTGATCATAAAAACTTTATTTTCTATAAAGTCTACGGCTAAATATATGAATGGTCTGAATCCATACTGCCAAATGCTACGCATGGTGTTGGGAATCGACGCATTTGCTTGCGATAACAACGTTCACATCGAAACATATCATATCGGACAAAAATGTTGTTATTTCTTTATTAAACATTTACTTACCAAATCAAATCATTTTATTGCTATAACAGTCATTTAACCGATTAACAGCAAAACTGCATTTTGCAGTAATATTTTGTTGTTGCTATTAATCATTGACCACCTCTAATCATTAATCATTTCTTAATGTGGTTTCTCCAATACTCGCACTACTTGCTTTTGGGAAAATATTATAAATTTCATGTTGCTTTATATAAAGTGTTGTAACTCCTAATTAATAACCTGTCGAATGAGTTTTTAGAGTCTAAGACCTAAGAAATAATATACCTTGACCGTTTTTTTGTGTCTTTCCTCTTCCAAAGATTTGTAATAGATTTGTCACGTGCACCCCATGTTTTATCATTTAAGTTGATGGTTTCAGTTATCTGTATCTCGCGTCATATGAATACTGTAGATTTACGCTAGATGGAGCTAAAAAGTCAGATTTTATACCACTTAGACAGATATGTGATTACTTGACTCAGTATTATTTGAACGCTTTCGACGATTCTGCTTTGGTAATTTTGATGCAAAATATATGCTTAAGTCTTGTCATAAGTTTGCACTAACGTAAGAAGATCTGACTGAAAGTTCTATCATTGAAATCGGCTTGTTTAATGAATTCAATTTATAGTTCAAAACTATATTCGCTCACTTCGATGAGTTAAAATTTACTCGAATTTCTTCCAACTTTTTAGTTTAAAGTAAAAAATTCGTACTATGATTGATATTTTGTTGTAAGTTTAAGTAATTTTTAATACAAATTTGACATAATTTTTTCCTGAGCAAAACAATTGCAAATTTCAAAAGCAAAATATACAACAATTAATCCTTTCAGTTACTGCAAATAAAACGTCACTTCTACACAACATTAAAAATTCACGTCATTATCTTTGACTTTACTCAAATTATTATTCAAATTTGATTTTCCTTCTTAATTTAACACATAGCAAATATCAAATTAATGAAATCATAGTCAGGCAAACTCATAAAGCTGAATATAGGAAATTCCAATGCGATAAGACATCCTGACAGCTTGCCCGCATCATCCCCACATGCCCCACACCTACACTTTATGGCATATAGACGACTATAACAATTCTCAAGCTATGGCAAAATCAAGCTGAGAGAGAAAAAAAGGAACCTTAAAACAACACCAACTCCCAAATGGCCAAATTGTTAAGGAATGAAAGAACTAGGAAAACGCCATAAAGTTCGCTGAAGAACAGGAGAGCGAAAGGAAAACGAGCAAAAAATATATATAATAACCAGGATACTGACCTTTTTTCACCATAAAGCCATTTGGCAGTACACAAATACCGGAATACTGTTGGTAATGATGATGATGGTGATGACGTTGACGATGATGATGATGATGATGATGATGGTAAATGCAGATATAGCGTCGAGCTGGGAGGATGACGATTCTCCAAGAACACTGAGAATGAACAAGAGAGGGAACGAGAGAGAGTGCTGGTGTACGTTTACTCTCCTTTTAAGCGAACTGGAGAGTTTCATGCACAAATAACGAGCGGCTTTTAATTATTACAAGGATTTTTTGGAATTTAAATGAATATTTCAGTTACACTATTAGAAGAGAGCCTTGGAGAGTTGAGTAATATATTCCTTGGGTTTGTTTTGATTTTGTTATTTTAATTACACTGAATTCCTTTGACTGCGGAGAACAGGCGAGCATGAGCCCGAGAGTGAGAGTGTTAACTGGCTTAATTGAAACTCAGGCGCTTTCCGAATAAGAGCTCTCTTTCTTCTTCTTTTTTTCCTGCAGATTAAGGGGATATTTCTCTTCTCTCTCGTCGTTTTTAAGGGGCTTCACTTCACAAACAAATAAATTTGAATTAGATTCGTATTTTTTTTTTTTTTGTTTTTTTTTTTGTTTTTTTTTTTTTTTTTTTTTTTGCCTTTCTAGTTGGAAAAGAGGATTTTTTCCTCTTCTTCTTTTACAT
>JAHXMU010000017.1:921026-934763 GCA_019455685.1 Philornis downsi
GTGCTGCCGCTATCGTCGTTGTTGTCTTGGCCGTTGTTGCTGTTGTTTCGCTCCACCACACACCTCTCACACACGCTCACACACATGCTTTTATGCCTGGCGTTTGAAACTCAAGACTTGTTAAAAGTTGGGAACCGGTTTTTGCACTTTTTTCTCCAAAAGATTTGTTTTCTTTTCCTTGCAGAGAGAAAGAAAATAAGAACACCGCCGCCGCCACAAATAACTTTTCCTATTTCCTATTTCCCCCTCCTCCTTTATCAAATTCCTTAAGCAAAATTTATAATTCTTTTAATAACATTTCTTCATTGCTAAACAATTTCTCGGTTTCGCTTTCTAAACACTTTTCATTTTGCGTTTAATTTATTCTTCCAATACTTTTTGTCGCTTTGATTTATTTTGTTTAACTAATTTGATCAGCAATAACCGAAACACTTTGTTGTTTTTCTTCTGCAATTCTCTTTCTTTTTTCAACTGTATTTCTCACAAAATACCTTTAGTATTTCAGTTAACGTTAACCGCTATTTCGCATTGCTTTTATCGGACCGTCCGCAACGACATCAAAAACTCAACTGGCTCACGCTTGGAAACTTGCAAAACTCCAACACAGGGGGAAATTTGCTCCCCACTTGTGATATCTGTTCTATTCTCTCGCTCCTCAGTCGAACACTAGCCACAGAGTCGCTCTTTTATCACACAATAAATTTCCCCCAATTGTTTCATTTCCATAGAGTATCGTTGTTAGCGCAAGTGTCTTCGTTACATTCGTTAGGTCTCTCATCATGTGTATTTAGGCTCTCAGTGATATAGCTTATTGGGCAGGGTTACCAGTTCTGACAATTGATCGCTTTAGCATTTATAACGTGTGTTATAAGTAGAACAACATAAAATTAGCTTTAATAATCATGTTCAAGCTTGACATTTTACAATTAAAAGACTTTGCCCATAATACCAAAATAATAATAATAATAAAAATTGCTCTAAAATGGTGAAACATACAATTGTGGGTTTGAACCCCAATATAACCATTTATCATTATTTTGAGCGACGATCATCCCGATGTGTCTAAAGAAGATGTCGAATGGTCAAGTAATCGCCCAGTCAAATAAACGAAACTCAAACTGATCTCGAACACTTTATATACTTCACCATAGAAAACGATTTATACAAATGAATCAAAAACACCAGAGAAGTTAATATTGGGTCTTTACTTGTTGAATACACTTACTTGTTGAAACAAATAAAATGGTAACATAATGTGGTATGTTATTTGTCAAAGCAAAAATTAATAATTCTAGAAAATGTCAGTAAAAGTTTAAAAGGCATATGGCATCACATTCAAGAAAGGACATTGACCAAAAAAGTTATATAAAAAATTATGGTACTAGTGATTTTTGTTATAGTTCTTTTTTTAACACAATTTTTTCAACTTAGCATTTTTATGCGCAAGTGGTCCTGGCAGCTCTATTGCTCAGAGTAAAATTTCCCTTATGTTCAATTAACAAATATTCCAACACTGTCCACCACCGCAAAATACATTGAATGGATGTTTCTAAAACAAACAGAACAAAAATCAAAACATTTGTAATGCTAGTAGGGGAATGAGGGGAAGTTTCATTTACTAAATAAATACTTTCAAAGCGAAAAATCTCACAAAAGGAGAAATTTTTTCATATCATTACTAATAAATGCCGGCAAACACTAAAGTGCAAAAATCACACTTTATACATTGATGGACATATTAATAAATATTTATTGAGGATTTATTAATCAAATTTTCATAGCAAAAACTTCCCTCAATAAATTATTTTGAATAAGGTCCCAACAATACGTATTTCCATTAAATAATAGTCCAAACTTTCATACATGTGCATACATATTTGAAATAAAGTAATTGAGATTTAATTTTTTACTTCAATAAATTAAATTTGATTATTTACATAACAAATTTCTTTTACGACTCTTTCTCTCTCCCGCTTGTATGTACTTTAACTTTTTATGGGTGTGTGTGTGTGTATTTTTTTCTTACTGCTTGCTCATTTATCAATTTATGATTTCATTCTAACCATTTATTTCTCATTTCTACTCTATCAATATTTACTTATTTCGCTGCTCAAATTGTTTGTTTACCTTTTTGCGTGAGTTGAATTTAAGCACCATTCGTTACTCCCTGTACTACTTCTTCATGTGCTACACAAACACCGTTCTGTTTCCACTCGTTTCGTCTCTTGAGGCCGGTGTTTTCTTTCTTCCCATTTCCGTTTTAGTTGCGGGTCACTAAGATTCAACACAGAGATGTATTTTATTGCATTAGGGCAGGGTTTGTAATATAACACACTAATTTGTATGCAAACTAGGGTGAAGGCTCGATTGACGTTTAACTGCATGGATCTTTTAATTTAAAAGCATTGACATATTTGTGATGATAAATATGAAATTCTCGCTTAATACTAAAATGTTCTCCTAATTATGTCAATAGTCCGAGATAATTTACTCAAATAAGAATGAATAATTTTAAGTCATGATACAGATGATGATAAGCAAAGTATTATTGCTGTTGAAAGTACATACCGAACTATCGCATTTTTTACGAAAATGAGTTTTTAAGGTCAAACTCTTCATTCGCCATCTTTATTAAACATTTTGAGCCGAAAAAGGCATTTATGTAGGTCATTTTTTCTCTTATTTTGATTCCGTCATCTACTGAAGTTTTTTCTGCGTATCAGAAAAAGGTTGTCTCAGAAAAAAGTTGCCTTATACCTCCTTCAAGAGGAATGAAGGTGTATATCGTTCTATACGACAAAAATGTGACATCTAGAAGAAAGCATTAAAAGTACCAAGTATCTTTTAACCAAATGTATGTCATGAGTTTTTAACTTGATTGATATTAATTTATAAAGTTTGATACCTCCCATACGAATCATATGCATTTAACCCATATATTCTTGGCTCATATCTTTCAAGGAGTTGTATTGAATTCAGTCAAACCTGGCATATGCCGTGAGCTTGTTAAGCTTAAATCAGAAATCAGAAAAAAATTTATCACATTGCCGTCCGCCTTCTTTTATAAACCTTTTATACAAACTTACCTATTTGTTGAATCTCTTCCTGTAGTCCCTAAATCATAGACTGGAGTATTCTAATGCTGAGAAAAAAATCGATCGGAACACCACACTATTTTTTGGGTCTCCCACACAAATTATCTAATGTAACCCTTTTTTGTTGCTGGACTCATATATATAATTCATCAGCGGTTTTCATATTTTCATTTTTTTTTTTTATTATATTTTAGTACTTTTTGAAAAGAACTTAGCTTAGTAGAACCCTTTCTGGTAGGTCTGTTTACCTGGCTTTTGTTTTACTGTATTTAAAAAATGCAATTGTTACAGACAACGGTTTCATTTACAAGCTTTATTGCAAATAAAGCACGATTTCAACACTTCAAGGGTTCATGTTCTGCTATCACACATTTTTACCTAAAATTATTTTTTGATTTAAACTCTTCAGTATTACATTCATTGCCTATAATTTTTTTATTATCTCAATTTTTTTTTTCAGTTCTTAAGTAAAAGACAAAATTAAAGACATATTTTTTCACAGCAATTCGTATAGATTAGTACAAACTTGAAATTCGCTGTTTTCTATTCAGTCTTTCAAATTTCTTATATTCGCATCAAAATTTCTAGGAAACCATTTTTAAAAAAGTGCGCATCGAGAGTGATTTATTGGATATCCAAGTAGCTTGCTGTGTGATCTTTTAACGCTTTTTTGGAATAAATTGTTATTTAAGTAGAAAGTCAATAAAATACTATTTGCGATATCAAGTGTTTTTACCAGTTCTGAAATTTCTGATTCCTTACAAAGGACACAATTTATTACGCATCATTGGATGAAGATATCGAGTTAAATAAATCATTCTAAGATAATTGAAAAATATTTAGAAGAAGCAAAAATTCTGTTAATTAAAAATTACTCTTTAGAAGAACGATTGCACGAATACGTGAATCCTTTTCGGCAGTAACTTTAAATATGAATAAAGGACACACCTGTTAAGTTCCAATTTATGAAAGGCAATAAATATTCAAATAAATCTATGCAAACTACAACAAATTTCTTAAAAAAAGTAAAGTGTTTTTGAATTTTTTAGCTTTTTTACGTTACATTTGTTTGTTGTATTAGCTTCTGGCAACGCTGGCTTTTAATGTTACCATGTAAGACGTACAATTTCGCATCAATTTTTTTGAGCAAATACATCAGAAATTGGGCGTCGTATCTAAGCATAATTTTTAGGTTAATATACGAGGTGTGATCAAAAAATAACCGTTATTTTAAATTTTTTCAAAAAGTATTTATTTATTCATCAATAACTATATTGTCTCCTTCAAAGTAATTCCCCTCAGATATAATACACTTATGCCAGCGTTTTTTCCAATTCTCGAAACATTTCTGAAACGCGCTTTTTGATATCTCCAACAGCTCCTGTTTCGATTTTTCTTTTATCTCCTTAAGCGTAGCAAAATGCTTTCCTTTCAACGGTGTCTTCAGTTTTGGGTAGAGGAAAAAGTCAGCGGGGGCCAAGTCCGGTGAATACGGTGGTTGAGGCATGATTACGGTTTAGTTTTTGCCAAAAACTCACGCACAAGCATCGATGTGTGAGCTGGTGCATTATCATGGTGCAAAATCCATAATTGGTTTTTCCACAATTCTGTGCGTTTCTGACGAATTGCTTCCCGCAAGCTGCGCATAACTTCACGGTAGTATTCCTTATTGACCGTCCGACCTTGTGGCAAGAATTCATAATGCACCACGCCAGTGAGCAAATCCTTCACATTTGACCGAAGTTGGGAACTGGGCATGATTCGTCTCTAATTATGACCTTTTTGAGGAAATCTGGATCGTCGTTGACGACGTTCAACAGCTCCTGAGCGATGTCCATGCGACGTTGTTTTTGCTCAAAATTTAACAGTTTTGGAACAATCCTCGCTGCCGCACGTTTCATTCCTAAAACATTCGTAAGACAGCAAACTTTTTTTATAGTAATTTGACGTTTATCCAAAATTATTTTCTTCACTGCTTTCATCACTTGTTGAAGTGCTCGAGCGACCAGGACGAGCATTGTCATTGACATCTTCTCAGCCTTCCTTAAACCGGTTATACCATAATTGAACTTGTGTTCTGCTCATAGTAGACTCGCCAAACGCCACAGTCAACATTTCAAATGTCCTTGCACATTTAATTTCACTTTTTACACAAAGCTAAATACAGTTTCTTCGACCCATTTTTTCGAATAGCAAAAAATCGAAGAGCACACCAAAACATGACTAACCTTTTTTTCTGTCAAAAACAAACTGACAAACCAAAATGGCTGATATTGTCGACATATACATATAACAGACATGTGTACCAACATAACAAAAAAAAAAAAGAAATGCGAAAATCGAACATACGTAACTCACGAAATTTGAAAATATTGGTTATTTTTTGATCACACCTCGTACGAGTATATCACACTTACATCATCAATCGCTTAAAAAGCTTTGTAAGATGTAACGCTTTTGAAATATTACGATCTCTATATGACTGTTGCCAAACTGCTGGCAGAAGTAAATTATGCTAGGATCTCATTTATTTGCAGAGTCTTAAACTTTTATTTGTTCGATACATATCCATTCTTTACATTTCCGTAATTTTCCAAAAAACGTTTAACCGATGCAAAAAATAAATTTTTTTTTTTAAATTCCAATTTAGAAAAAAACCGGTTTCGAAAAATAAATTAATTTTCCGTTTTCGGGTTTGTACACTCTACGCTACGGTCTGCAGGTTCTTTGTCAACAAACTCTTCCGTCCACACTAAGCCCATTCTGATTGATGTGCCGATTCCAAGTCAAAATATAAATTTATTTATATCGAACTGTGATCGTAACCTTACATGGATTATTGAATAAAAGCATCTCCACATGCAAATTTTGAAATGCAACTTCACACAACTTCAAACGACCACCCCATAAGTACACAAAACAATTAACAAAATTGTCTGACGCTGGAATTATTACAAATCGGAAAAAGTAACATTCTATATCCACAACAATCCATATCTTTAGTAGTGCGAATTCAAATCTAATCTTGAATCTCAACAACAAAAATGCTTCCATAAAGTTTATCTATAAACCAGAAACTGACACCTGATCAGAATCGTATAACATCCGTTAGTTCAGGCTATGCAACAGACAAATCTCTCAATCTCTCAATCTTTCATGTTTTAATGAACGTAGAACAACATGTTTTGCGGCCCATATTTCTTTCAAATTTATGACAAAGAACATTATTTCATGTTATTTTTTGTGCCTTCTTTTAAAG
This sequence comes from Philornis downsi, assembly GCA_019455685.1. Taxonomy (NCBI): domain Eukaryota; kingdom Metazoa; phylum Arthropoda; class Insecta; order Diptera; family Muscidae; genus Philornis; species Philornis downsi. The sequence continues at coordinate 927,381 of JAHXMU010000017.1, forward strand.
GCCACAACCGCCTCTTTGGTTTATTTTGCATAAACATGACCACGTTATTATGGTCATGATTGCCATTATCAAAATAGAGATGTGAGTTTGTGCTGTCATCGCACGTGACCCAGTGCACTTGTCGCCGTTACAAGCTCCCCTCCAACAAAAAAAACAAGTTAACATAAATACTGACACTGCTGCCACCGTAAAACGGCGGTCCTTAATAAAGAAAGAAGTGAAACGGAAAGACCTCATTCAGCAACACTGGCAACAGACCCCCAGAATCGTCACTAGCGCCAGTCAATGCCGCCAGCACCAGCACCAGCGACAGCAATAACATCAACATTTACCACATTAAACATTAAAAGTCCAAAAAAGAAGGAGAGGAAAAAACGACAACTGTTTCATATCAGGGACTAAAGTACGAGTGCTATCGCGTCATGCCACATGCCACACGTAGTGTACACTGCTTGCAACAGTTCCAGCACATACCAATAAGTAACTGTAGAATTCTTAGCATCAGCTATGTAAAATTTACTATCGGATTTTTAGCCATGTTTGTCGTAACAACGAGGATGGTATAAGAAGTTTGATGAAATATTTGTGTGATTTAAATGTACCCAGCAAGAAAATGAAAGTACTTCAAAAGAGAGAACACTTTCATTACTGACAAATTAGGAAAATGCGACGATTTTTTTTTTCGGCACAACTGCTTCCTTATTGCTTTCAATAACGTAAACATATACATAGTACTTCAAAGTTTTCATAATAACGATACTTTCTGAATAATAACGTTTTGAAATAATGAAATGTTTTGCTTTTAATGTGAAGCTGTCTTTACTTGGAAAGTTATTAACAAAATACAAAATTTGTTGCAGGATTTTTTAATGCAACCGTATTAAATTAAAAAAAATCGAGATATAAACATTTGACATCTCTTAATTTAATATAATTTAATGCATTACACTAACCAGCAAAACTTGGCTCGGCAAATTATTTAAAACGTACTCTTTTCATCCTATAAATTTAAAAAATAAATTAATTTCGAGAATTGTAACCGAAAGTTTAATGCCAGAAGTACAGAAAAACACAACATACGTAGTGCTGAATGGTCGTCAAATTTTCACCTATGAGTTTCAGTGAAAATTTCACCGCAATTGGCTACATATCCAATCAAATGTTCAATGGTAGGTAAAAGGAATATTCTTAAAATTATGAATGTGGTACTTCCGAATTCAGCCATTTAACCAAATTCTGAATTAGTGATATACTCGTAGTCTGTTTTGTTCGACTGGATTTTTCATCTTAAAAATTTGGCCGACTTACCCTAGAATAGTGATGTTTAAGTTTACCATTCCAACGGAACAACTAGAAACAATAACGTTATATCTCATAAAGTACTAGCCGACCCGGCAAACGTTGCTTTGCCTTCAAATTTTATTTTTATTGGAAATGTTTCAATGTTAAACAAAATTCTGTTTAAATACCGTTGGCAGGAGCAGAAAAAATTGCTTTTTAATTTGTGGTTTGTATAGGAGGTACCATTCCCCATTGTCCAATCCCGCCCATATTTGCAGCAGCACTTAAGATATGTACACCAAACCGATGTACCAAATTTTGTTCAAATACCGTAAACAGGAGCAGAAATATTGGATATTTAATTTATGGTTTGTATGGGAAGTACCACGCCCCATTGTCCAATCCCGCCCATATTTTCAGTAGCACTTAAGATATGTACACCAAACCTACGCACCAAATTTTGTTCAAATACCGTAAGCAGGAGCAAAAATAATTGATTTTTAATTTTTTGTTCGTATGAGAGGTACCACGCCCCTTTATCCAATTGGACCGAATTGTAAATCTAAACCATCCCGGGCACCACCCAGACGCATATACAAAAATTTATGCAAAGCGGGCCAGCCGTTTAGGAGGAGTTCACTGACAACGCCCGTACAGTAGAATCTATATATATAAAAATGAATATCTGTCTGTCTTTATCATGTCACTCACCTCGATTTCGACCTTCGGACATAGTTAAAAACCTTCTCCTGGCCGACACGAATAAGCCCTGAAAGTTTCATGAAGATCGGGTACGCCGTGTGAGAGGAGTTCTCTTACAAACTATTTTTGTACACAGACAGACAGATATTCATTTTTATATATATAGATAGATATACGAGTGTATTTTGCATCTGTCTAAAGGTTCTTCAATAGCCTTGCCGGTAGGCCAGCGGGCCCCGCAGCTTTGTGGTTGTTAAGACGCGTTATAGATCTCCTAAAGCAGTGAAAATGCTTTTATCGAAAGATTTTCTAACTTTTTATGCTGGGATGTAGAAATATTTATCTATTACACGCGGCACCCAAAAAAAAAAAAAACAAGTACTTCGGTCTTTGGCGAATCTTAGTGTAAAGAATCGGAGTCACAACAATTTTTGGCAGTGTTTTGGTTTGTTTCATTAACTATTATAGAACCATATATTTTATTGAGCATTTTTCCTTCGAAGACTTTCAGAAAAAATTCATTCGCCTGTGCAATAAACCAGGATTCTTTCCCGTACAGCCAGACAGCAAAACTAGTATCTGATTCAGTTAAGATTCTTATTTGTCGAGAAAAATTCTTATCATTAAATCTCTTGCCTCTTGTCAAGAAATACTTTTTTCCACTCTCCTAGCTGACATTGTTAGTTTTTTTATTTGCAATGGAGTCGAGGAGATGAATTCATTCATCATTCCAAAATTATAGTTATTAACGTTATCGCAGCTTTCCAAACGTGTAAGCAATTTGTTCGTCGAAACAAATAACTTGATTTCATTCCGGCTTATATCCAAACCCATTTTAATTGACTCTTTCTCAGCGCCTGAGAAGACGGCAGTATAACAAGCAGTTCTCGATCACTCAATGGTGCCAACAGCATCAGCGTACGCAAGCTTTTGTGAAATACTCGTACTGTTCACTAAAGACATCGAATAGGCCAGTGATATTCCGAAAAAACAATTTGCGGAATCGGGCTATCAAAGGCATCCATATTATTGACAAAAAGATGAAACGTACCGAATTATGTACGAGGCGTGTTCGTATTTTTGACCTTCTGTAGGATTTGTCGTAGTATCAATATCAGAACATTTTTGAATTTACAGGATCTAAGGACAATGTGCGAAATGGCAACAAAATTGACTTGACCAAGAACCACATACTAATGATCCACTTGAGACATTATACAGAAGATTGAAAATGGGTCCTTGGCGAATAACATCCAAAGATCCTAATGAAGTGAGGCGAGAACTGTGATTAAAATTTTGTATATGAATTACTGTGAGTTCTCAACTTCTTTTATGACGGTTTAGGAACTTTCCCATAGTGTCCTTTTTCCGATTAGGCATTCCGTTTAGGAGACAGGTTTATACTCAAAAATGGTACGAGTTTGAGTCACAATCTAATAAAATTTATACCGATCGGTTTAAGATAATTTGCTGATTTGGTACAAATCGCTGTTATAAATTTATCTAAGATTGGTGCATATATTTTGATAGTACTGAATATCGGTTGGCGTTTTATTATAGTGGTTCTATTTAGAACATATGATTCAAATGAACCAGGGGCGGTCTTCGTTGAAAATAGACCATGTCTGTCCTTCTTTCGATGTATACCTGCACAAATGTACCGTCCAAGCTTGGTTTTATTGGTGCCATAAGGCACTATATGGAATTTAATTACAGTATATTTAGTTAATATAATTTGACTGGATCTTTAATGATGATCATGTCGATCATCCTAAGAAAGAGTCACTAAGCTTCAATTCATCGCTTATGTATAACATAATTTTTACCGGAATTTTCCTATAGTACATAGTTATATCTTAAGCAAGATTGCATGTGATCCGACAGTGAAGAGCATTTTGGTCATTAACATTTTAAATCTCGCTGTGTTTTTTTAAAGTGTATTTCTGGAATCGGATGATTTTGAGTATTTTAGACCATAAAATGGAAATACTTTTAAAACATGTATTTCCCCACTCCTTAGACTTCCCTTCTTCTTACTGCTGCTACTGCTGTTTGTAATCCGAATCTCACTCAAGTGTTAAATTACCATTTCTTCTTGGCCACTCACTCGGCCATTTGTGGTCCCATTTGGCATTTTTATGATTTTCGTGTCATTTAAGTACTTTTTCTTTGGCACCTCCAATTCGTTTATTCCCTTCGTCCAGTTTGTTTATGGCCTCTTAGACTTTCATATTTTGTATGGGTGTGTAAATGTAGATTTTTTTTTTATTCGACAACTTCTCTAAATGTTCACAAAATACACAATTCCTGAATTTTTGATGCTATTTTGCATTTTTCTAATTTTTGTTCATTTATTCTGAGAAATTGATAGCTGGTGTCCATAAGCTTAATGGCTCTTCCGCCAATATTATTATGATAATATGGAGGAAATATCATAATACAGTTTGAAATTTTAAGGAGTATCTCAGAGACTGAAAGAGAAATATGTATTTTCTACGATTGTTTTAAAGGATTTTACTCAGTCTACAACAATATACGATCGAATTCTGCAGATTGTTATCAACTAATTGTTATCAACTTAAAATACTGTAATTTCATCAATTTGGATTTTTTTTTTTATTTCTAAACCTGAGTATATCCTAGAAACAATTAAAATTGTAAGAGAAATATATTACTGATCGATGTTGCCGCCTTTAGTGCGAATAATATCATCGAGACCTTTGGGGAAACCTTCACCCGCTGCATTCTCCCTTCTCGGCGAAGAATGATCTCTAAGGCGCCGGTAGTTTCATATTTTTTAGTTGATACTTTGACCTGCAAAATAAACCGCATGGACAAATCCTTTTCTTGGTTTAATTTTATGCTCTTTTCAATGACAACGAATGGTGAGCGTTCTGTGGCAGTTTCCGCGGCTCAAACCATCTCTGATGTAGGCGCTTGTTTTCGCTGAGCAATTCGTAATTCGTAAATTTGCACTCTGAACACATATGATTGTGATGTTCATTCACATATAGTTGAACCGCAAAAATTTTATCAGAAAACACAACATTTTCAAACTCACCACCTACGCAGATATTAAATCTTACGCTTTGAAATTTGTCATGAATTAAACTGCGCTTTGTCTTGAACTAAGATGATCTCTATCCTTCATCATTCGGACCACTTCTGGTGATGTTGCTGCATTTAAATAAAACTTTTTTGATGCTATCAGTATTATGCTAACGCATAATGCTCCCATACACAAACATTTTGTTCAAATATCGTAAATGTCGTAACTCTTTAGCAATGGATATTTGCGTTTTTCCACTCAAATGCGAAGCAATAACACCGTTCCGTTTGAATTCCTTTTCGATAACTTTTTTAACCGCGATGTTCGATTTTGCGATGCTTCCGTAGACTTGTAAACCACATAAAACACTGACGATTGCCTAGAAGATGAGCGCGCCGTTATTAGCCACTTGATCATTACAGCAACATGAAGTGGATAACATTTTGGGCGTCTATCCCTGTATTGATGTTTGAAGGAATTATTCCAACAACTATAAAACAGTAAATACTATATACGAAAATATAATAAGGGGGCGATTCCGACACGATACTGGCAATGAGTATGTAGAATGTCCTCTTGCCTGTAAATCATAGGTGGCGAAATTGGTCCATTAGGGACAAACTTGCCCTTACAAAGATTGAATCCAGATTTGGAATATTGAGCATTTTTAGTGGATTTCCATCATTTATTCTTCAATAAAGAAGAAGATTGGCGATATACGCCATCACAGCTCATGAGCTTTTTAGGGATACGCCCTAACTGTAGGCATGGTTATGGAGAAATACAAAAGCAATTTGGGTCACAAGTATCACAAATGGAACAAATTGGTTTAGTAGGAAAATATTTGCTCACACAATGTTTAAAAACAATTTTGAAAAAATACACTTTTTTTTCGAAAATTTTCTAATATTTTCACCTTTGATTCGTTAGTTGAAAGCGATATTCTATATGGTATATGATTGATGCAGAAAAAGCCGCTTCTATTTATGTACATTTACAAGAGACCTCTCTAGTTGTGGCCGTTTGCAAAAATAAGGTAAGCCATAGTAAAATGTATGGGAGAGGCCGTTTTTAATAAGTCTACTTATCTGACGATGAGGCGATACATCCGTAGTGGTGGATACATAATCTAACGTGCAACCCAACTTATGGAGTCTGCCCAATTTTGAACTTGTATTTTGGTTTTTTTTTCTCTAAGGAATTTATAAACTTCATAGCTAATATCTAGTATCGGTTTTGACTTAAATCCGGTACGGAAATTTCAATCACCTCAACTCACTTTCTAATTGAACAGAAATTTGAATTTTCTTTGGAAAAATGGACAAAGTGGATGATAATGAGAGCGTTTTTGGCTTGAGACATTATTGTCCTAGATAATATGGATCTATAGCGCCAAGAGGGGGACAACAAACTAGTGGGATGCAGTGTGAAAAAAACTTGCTCATACAAAAATTAAAATCAACTTTAGAAACATAACGCTTTCCTCGAACTTTTCCAATGTTCATTGATTCACCAATTCAAAGCAGTATACGGCGGTACATAACAGATGCGGAAACGAACTATTTCAATGTATGCACATTTTTAGAACACTGCCCTATTTGAGGGCGTAGTTATTGAATAGTATACGTATATAATATAATAATAATAATAATAATAATAACAATAATAATAATAATAATAAGAGTTATTCTACATGAGGACGTTGATAACAGATGCCGAAGATGTGACCAGGCTCCGGAAACTACAGACCATATAATTAATGGCTGCTCCGTAATGGTCAGTACTGCATATCTAAGGAGGCATAACAATGTGGCAAGAGTAATTCATCAAATTCTTGCAATTAGAAGTGGTTTTGTGGAGGAAAGGGTTCCTCATTATATGTATCACCCTGAGGAGGTTCTCTTGAGTACGGAATATAAATTGTACTGGGATCGTACAATTTCAACGGATAGGACTGTTATCGCCAATAGACCGGATATCGTTTGGATAAACAAGCGCGGAAAGGTGGCGTATATTTTTGATGTCGCAGTGCCACTTTCCGAAAATATTAATCGCACAATTGCGGAGAAAATTTCCAAATATACGGATCTAGCGTTTGAGATTAAACAATGGGAGCATCTGCGACGGGTGGAGATTATACCGATAGTGATCTCAAGCACTGGAATAGTGGTGAATTCCGTATCTCAGCATGTGAGTGAGTTGGGACTATCTGGGCACTTGCACGAAATGTGTAAATCGGTTGTGCTTGATACATGCAGGATAATGAGAACATTCCTGGGGTAATGTGTGAATGTGAATATTGATGGAATGTGACAAGATGTGACGAGAATGTGACGAAAAAAAAAAAAAAA
>JAHXMU010000017.1:935163-1011693 GCA_019455685.1 Philornis downsi
AACAATATACGTAGACAAACTTAAATTTTCCACTGGTCAAGTAAGACTAATCGATATATTACGTACAGCAGTAAGCCGTTTTTGGCAAGCCCATTTATTTGTTGATGAGTCAGTAGAACCATAGTTGTGGGTACAAAACCTACTGTCTGCCCGGCCGAGCTTGGGGACGCCGATAATATTTGAGCTTGCATTATTGTTATTTATTTGTCTAGATTTCTTTACAAATTGTAAGTTCCAAATCTAGCATCAGTAATTGTTTAAAACTAGTAAAGAAATTTCAATCAGCTGAACTTTCACACATACCTTCATTCCTTACAAAGACTATATATTGAGGGATTTTCTATGGTCAGCTCGGTTCTTTAAGAATGAAAACATCATCAAATTCATGTAGTTTAAAATATAAACTAAGGTTAACTAACACTAGATCTAATGCAAAATTAGAAATTAAAAAAAAACTATTGTTTTCGCCCTTAAAAAATATTCTGCGCAACAGGGTATTAGCAATATTCGCCCGTTTCACTCGAATACAATATTTAGATATGTTCAAGTCATATATGTGGAATACATTCTATTGAACTACATTCTATTGAGACTTTTTTGTTATTTGAAAATGTATGAAATATTTCAGAAACAAAAGTTAATCCAACGCACATTAGTTCATGTTCATACTCTGCCGCATTCAAAAGATACTCGTAATTCGCTAAATGAGCAACACAAATGTATTTAACCTGAAACACAACAATCACCACAAATCATGAATGCAGAGACGCAGTGGATGAAACCACATCAGTAAAACACAACATTATTTTCGTGGTGATGGTAAGCATGATAGTACACGGAAACTATAGTCGGTCTATATTGACTAGACCACGGGCGAAATTACACTAACGTAGTCACAGGCGACACGAAATATCGCGCAAAAAAAAAAAAAAAAATGATTCAAAAAACATTGAGAAGAATTGTTGAAAAAATTATCGGTTAAATATAAAGGAAAAATGGGCTAAAAAAAGTGTGGAATTTCAACCGAAACTAAATGACAAATGTTACATATTAAATATGAAAACTCGCTCAAAACCATCGGATTATTTATCATATACTGGAATATTTACCTTTCAAAATATAGCTCGATTGGGTGATAGAAGTATATTTTAATTGAAATGTTAACCCAAAAAAAAGTTATATTTTGTGATACTTTTAATGTTTCAGCTTCTTCACCCTTTTGCACATCAGCTTCTTTACTTCTAGTACTTCTCAAAATTATTGTCGAACGTTTGCAATTCAATAAAATTGAATTTTTTTAAGTATTCGTTCTGCTAAGAAATATGATAGGAGCTAAGATTTGATTTTCCAACAAATTTGTAGCCTCAAGCATTTTGCTTTAGCATTTTATTGCAGACAATAAAATCCAAATAAAAGTCGGGCGATTTTTTTTTTATGATTTCTGCTAACATCTTTTTCGCCCCACCAAATTTCTAGCCTTTAAAATTTTTATTTCCTTTGTCTGCAACCGTTTTTTTCAATTCTTTTATCGCAGGATAATTCAAATAAACATCTCCTTTTTTTCCTCTTTTGTAGATAAAGATATGATATGCAAAACATCACTGAAGTAAGGGCCGCATGGTAAACATTTTTCAAATTAAAATTGAGCGATTTTTATTCGAAATGTTTTTCTTCTTTGAAGCGTAGATAAAGATATAGTCCGCAAAACAGTGCAGGTGTGTGTAATTGAAGTCTTTTATTTTTCTTTTCACTAAAACAAATTTACCTTCTTCATATAGATTGGTTTCTAAATAAAAAAAAGTACGGATGTTGGCAGAGCAGGCTGAATTTTTTTCAGAAAATGATTTCGATTTATTTTTAAATACATTAATTAATGTATTTAATTAATTCTTTAATTCTTTTAATGTGTATATGTTGTTTACAACAATAAAAGTTAATATAAAGTACGCAATTAATTAAAAATTATTTCCAATAACAATTTTATCGATCAAATGCTGGTAACTGAATCGCTGATTTTACTGCCCTACAAAAAGGAGCTTCTTTCCATATGGCCATTTCTAATTTTGACTTAACGCCCACAAACAGGTTATGAAAAACAGCCCAAAAAGCAGAAAAAAATAGTTCATAGTCATGGATGATATTTTATGCGCAATTTCGCCCATATTTGTACGAAAATTTCTCGGACAATTTAAAAAAAAAAAATTATGTAATTTTTTTCGTGTTCCCGAAATTATAACTACGATGATTGTATGAAAATTAATTTGTAAATAGAACGCTGACAAAAAATCGTTATCATAACAATTTATCTCTCTTCGCAGTTTCCTATCAACTTTACACATTTGATTGCCTTTTCGATCTCCTCCTAAGCTGTAAGAAAAAGTCAAATTTGTTCAATCTTTCTAAATAAGCACCTTTATCGATACGATACGATTACGATTAAGACCCCATGTTTATACATTAACCATAAACATATATAATTATTACGAACTGTGCCGACCACCCTGTGGTTGTAGGGTGTCTCTGAACGGAAGCAAACAAATTCTCTAATACGAATCCAGATGTTCGGTAGCAGGTTACAACAGTAACAAAATACAAACCAACATTTCGCTCAACACTCGTATTCCATCTATCGTAACCGAATTAAGTTCACACACATTCCAATTAACTACTTATGATGCCCTTTTGCGTGCATTGGTAAACACAGACGTAGGGTGGCATTTGAACCAATGCTTGGAAAAAAAAGGCACAGCAAATATAACTAAAAGCTTTTTGTTTCAAAACGGAAATGTACGATAAAGCACCAAAACGGAAGTTGATTTGAAATTTAATTTGCCAACAAAGGTTAGAAATGTGGGCTTCATTCACTTATTTTTGCAACCCAAACACAATTTAGGTGGATTTATGAAACGAATTCGAATTCCGAGTAGGGTAAATCAGCATTGTGTGATTTATGCGGATTTGCCCGGCACTTTGTGATATTAATATGGAGAGAAGGCTTAATCTATGTGGGTGGTTGGCTGGCTGGTGGTTATTTGGACTGCGATTAGCTGGTGTTTGTGTGTGTGTGTGAAATATTCACATTGAAACGGTGTCATCTGTCACAATGACATTGGCATGTAAACAATCGCATAGTAACGTCAATTATGCTACAAAACCAATGTTGATGTTCATGTTCAAATCAAAATTGTGTGTACTTTGTCACAATTTCATAAATTTTTTAATATTCCTAAGTGTTTAAATGGATGAATATTCTAAATTTTTCTATTTTCCCAGGGCGTAATGTTTGTGCATAATGTTTTCATGTAGTTGAATTTAAATATTTAGTTTGCGAATGAGTGTAACCTCATTTTCAGTTATGTTCGAATCAATGGCAAAACGATGATGGTAAATGTACATGTTAGATTTGTATTAGCTTTAAATTTTGAAGATAATATCATTAGTATTGGTGGTGGGCTTTCGATATACGAGTACATGGTTAGGAATAGAGGAGTAAGAATTCTTATAGTGCTGCTATAAGAGAAAACAACCTAACGTAACAGACTTCACCAATTTCGGTTATCAAAAATTAATAGTGAAACGATAGGCTTAAGTTGGCAGGGATAACATCCTGTCACAAAAGTGACATTCTAATTTTTAGTACCGTCTTCAAAGTATACCTCTTCCCAAAAAAAAAAAAAATATACTTATTCCAACGAATAGTCCAATCATCAAAGTATCATCTCGGGATCATCTTCCGGAAAAGACTGTCGCCTCGAATTCTCTTGTATGCTTTCTATCGATTGAAAACAGCCGCATGGTAATTTGAGTTTTGAAAAGAAAAAAGTCAGCCGGAACCATATCGGATGAATACAGTAGATGTTCGATGCTATTTATTATGTTTTCAATCAGAAATTGGTTGATAATGCTGCATTATCGTTGTGCAAAATCTTTGAATTCTTTTTTTTACAAATCAGTATTTTTTCGACGAATTTGGTTTTTTCAATTGCTGCCACATAACGCTCAGACGATAGTCTTTATTTGCCGTCTCACCTTCTGGTGATAATTCCGGATGCATAACGCAGCAATAATTAAAGGAAACAGTCAACATTGCATCTGCATTTTATTGGCCTTACGCTTTTATCGGTTTCGGATCAATTGGAAGATGCCATTCCTAGCTTGTTGACTATTTTGCATGTATAACTAGTAAACCCATGTCTCACCAGCAGTTACAATCTGTTTTAGGAATTTGGGTTCGGAATCGATTCATTCTAACATTCTAACGACTTTTAGGTGATTGCATTTTTGAAGAAAATTGCATTTTTGAAGAAAATTCTGGCGTTTCGGAAATTGCCGAGCGACGACGCGTCTAAACATTCATGCAAAATGATACGAATTGATTCATGAGTCTCTCTTAAACTTAGACAACGAGTTTCAACAGTTGAACGTTGATGACCAAATCTTCTATAACATCTCCACCGTTTTTTATTCGTATTTCATTACATCTCCGCCGTTGTTGATTTTATTCATATGCTAAGTTGGTTCACCGTAAGCCTTCTGTAACATTTTCAGCGGTATAAAACAGTTACAGTCAAATTCTATATTCGAAATTTTTGTTGATTGCAAAAATCACAAAACATACTTGAAATAAACTGACAAAATCAAGTACTGTAAACAGTTGGGCCAACTTAGGGGCCGAAAGAATTTTTATAGCCTCTTTAAGCCGGCTTGTTAATCATCAAATTCTGACAGTTTTTTTTTTTACTGTATCGCTGTAAGTCGTCTATGGCGCTATAAGCTCCAAACCGGCCATATTATTGTATACATTTTAACTATGCCCATTAATCTTACAAGGAACTCGGTTACCGCCCGTAGGGGAGGTAAATTTCAGACTGGTTTTGGTGCTTGTCCACCTTTTCGGCCTTCTGCTTTGATTTAAAATGTAATCTATTTTATACTGTGATAATTTTTTTAAATTTTAAATTATTACATGATTTCACACAAACTTATCGCAAGTTTATTTGGTCTAATTGTTATGGCATACCCAGCATCATTGGAAATATTATTATATTTATTATTAAATCAATTGTCAAGCTTTGCGCATATTTAACCTTTCCTGTTTTGGGAACAAATATTCATATTATGTCATATCCGGGTAAAATCTATTAACTTTCTTTGGTGCCTGTATTAACCAGTGTTGGCAGAATTTGATAATAAGAAAAAGCCAAAAGTTTCCCCCCAAGAAAAGGTAAAACAACCTAAAAAACTAAAAAAGGTTACTTTTATTTCAAGAAAATTGATTGAAACTTTGCAAATGAGATCCTTATTCATACTCAAATTTCTTGCGGGATAAGATATATGTTTGAACCGAGCACAAAAGCGAGTATACATAAAAACTTCAATAACTAGTTAATTTTATTATCTTAAATGCCAGCGCGGGCTCATTTTCATCCATTGACACTGTTGAAATATATTTTATTTATTTATTTATTCATCTATCTATTTGACATTACCTGCACAACAAGACTTAATATCTTTTAATTATAGTACAGGTTTTTCATTTGGTATATAATATAAAGTAACAATATTTTTTATCTGATTTATTATATAAACAAAAATAAATTATTCTATGTATATTATTAATCGAAATGGTCAAAAATAGCTCTTTTAAAATACCCTGCATTGCTTATGAACTGTATGCGTGCAGGTAATGAATTCCAAAGAAGTTTACTATTTATATAAAACTGCCATTCAGACATCAAACTTCTGCGCCTTTCCGGTATTAAGTCATTTGATCTATCTGTACGTGTGAACTTTATTTTATTATATAGATAAGGAGGTTCATGGGTGTATATAATCTTGTGAAGAAGAATTAGTATCACCAATAAATTTTGAAAAGTAACTCCATACAATTTTTTTGCATAAAACGATATGTGGTCATGTTTTTTCAAACCGTACACATATCTTACCACAGCATTATACGCTAAATTTAACTTTCTGAGGCTTGCAGAATCACTACTAGCAAATATTTCACACCCATAGTGTGAAAGGGGGCATTATGTAAGTTTTAGCCGGGAGAAGACGTATATGTATGAGTGTAAAATAATGTGTGTTCCAATAAGTTCTTAACATACCATAAGTTTCTCCAGTTGCAGAGATTATGTGGTCTGACCATGTAAGCGTTTTATTCAAAATGATGCCTAAATTTTTCGACATTACCACCACTTCCACCCTTTGGTTATTAATAACAATTTCTGGATCAAATATTTGTTTCATTTGTTTGGGTCTTATTACTAAACACTTAGATTTTGAAGGATGAAGGCAAAGACCATTTGCAGTTGCCCAATTATGAACATAGTGTAAATCATCATTATTTCATTATTATTTCATTATTTATTTCATCATTTTGCTAAGCAGTAATTGACCTTTCCATCTATTGTAATATAAAGTTTAGTTTGTTTCTAACAGCTTACCTTGTCCTTAAACCTGCAATATTGTATGGACTAACGTTATTACAATGCAAACATAGAAGATGGAAAACGTTGCATACTATTCTTAGTTGACTTGAAATACCATAAAATTTGCAATAATACAACTTAACAAATATATAACAATCATTTTTCATGCTAACAATTGTCAATCATTCAGTTACTAATATTTTCCTAGACATTTCGTATGCCCAGATTAAAATATGATCCTTTTTGTGTGAGTGATGTGCAAAAATTTTATTGATTTATTGTAACAGTCTTAACAATAAACATTTAATAATACAATGATTCAGCATATATAATATAATTGTGTGAATAAGTGAACCAACATTTCGATTTATCAATCTAATGTTTTGATATTGCAAGAGCTAGAAAATTAGTTACATTTTTTTTTTTTTTCATTTGGTTTAATATCATTGTGCTGTCCGGCGATATGAGAGCAACAAACTAAAAAAGAACGCAAAATTAAAATAAACATAAATGTTTGCAAATTGAAAATCTAAATTAGATTTATTTGAATGCTTGTAGCTGAACTGAAATTGAACATGGACTGAAATAAGAAAAAAAATAAAAATATCCAAATAAAAAAACGTGACTGTTATAAAAAAAATAAAATGTAACATAATGTAATAGAAAAATAATGAATTTCGTAACTAAAAAGCAATTGCTTTCGGATATAAGACAAATTTAAATTGAAAAGAGAAACGAGGGTTGAATAAGAAATAAGAACAAAATATTTCTTAACGCAAGTAAATATAAAAGTTATTGGAGTCTCTCGTGTTTACAAAACATAATAAAAAAAAACTAATCAAATGTAAACAAATTCATATGAACTTATAAACTGAAAATGCGATCCTTAAAATTCATGTTGAATTAGCCGTATAAACAGCTAAATTCAGAAAGCAGTTTAAAATTTTGAACGAAATGACAACATAAAACTAAGAGCTGGTCAAAAATAAATAAAACAGAAATTTATTAAAATACTAAGAATATTAAAACAATACAAATTAAAAGTTGATGGTGTATTATTAAATTAAATAAATTTAAATTTTATAAATAATAATAAATTTAATTTAATTAAAATAAATTTAAAAAAATTAACCTATTGGAACGAGTTATTCATAACTAAAAAAAATCACATATTTAAAAAAATAATTATTCAATCAAATACTATTACAACAACAAAGTTATCTTCGCAATGCAAATTTTTGATGAAAAAATCATGATATTAATAAGTAAGCCTGTTCGCTTTAAAATTACAAAAAAAAAATATTACTTTCATAAGAAAAAAATATAAATATAAGAAACAAACAAATAAAATGAACAAAAACATAATGCAAGATATTAAACACAAATTCGAAATTCAAATACCAAGATTGAAATTTGAGTATTTAATTAAATTATTATTTTTATTTTTATTAAAGAAAAGATTGAATTTTAGAAAGTCGGTCAATATGTATGGAAAGCACCAGAAGAAGTGTGGCAATGCGCACCGTTTTATTTCTGTGGCACTATTATAGTAAACGCCCAACGGGTGACACATTTTACTAAATGTAATAAATATGAATCTACTAATATATGAGTTAAATTGTACGGATTTCTGTCAAGCATCAGCGAATATAACAGAAAAATATAAAAATAATAAGCAGTAAATTAAAGGTCAAAAAGTAAGAAAATAGTAAAATGCAATTAATAAATTGAAATCAAAATATCACCTTTAAAATAAGAAATAAGGTTACTAAATTAGTATATATGTGGCACAAAAATACTTGTATATGTATATAAATAAAATAAAATAAACTAATACTCATATATGAATAATACAATTTCAAATCAATAGAATCTTGCATAAATCAAAATTGACTTTAACATAAAATTAAAAAAGTCCCTGAAATAAAATACTACATAAAAACTTAGAATTAAGGAATTTAAAGCAAAAAACTAAGTAAAGAAATGAAAACAAAAACGAAAAGAAACCTAAACAAAAATAAAAATTTAAATTGAAAATGTATAAAACCGAAGTATATAATAAATACAAAAAGGAATGCAAATTAAACGAAAAAGAAAATGTTTGCGAACGTCGAAGATCACACAAATAATAAATGATAAATAAATATTAAACTAATACATAAATAATACAATTTTATAACAAACGAATCCTGCATAAACCACAATTGATTTTAACGTAAAATAAAAAAGACCCTAAAAGAATATAAAATAAAAACATAAAGTTGAGGAATGAAATGCAAAAAGTAAAAGTAAAAGTAAAGAAATGAAAACAAAAACGAAAGAAACCTAAACAAAAATAAAAATTCAAATTAAAAATATAACAAAGTAAAAAATATAACGAAGTAAACAGTAAAAAAAGGGAATGCAAATTAAACGAAAAGCAAAAATATTTGAGAACGTCGAAAATCAGAAAAATAATAAGCGATAAATAAAGAATTAAACTAATACATAAATAGTACAATTGTATATCAAACGAATCCTGCATGAACCACAATTGATTTTAACGTAAAATAAAAAAGACCCTAAAAGAATATATATGTAAAATAAAAACATAAAATTAAGGATTGAAAAGCAAAAAACTAAGTAAAGAAATGAAAACAAAAACGAAAGAAACCTAAACGAAAATAAAAATTTAAATTGAAAATATAATAAATTGAAAATATTGAAATAATTGAAAATATAATAATAATTGAAAATAAAAAGGAAAATTGGTTTTAACGTAAAATTGAAAAAGACCCTAACATAAAATACTAAATAGAAATACTAAGGGTTAAAACGCAAAAAATTAGGTAAAGAAATGGAAACAAAAACCGAAAGAAACGTAAATAAAAATGCAAATTTTAATCGAAAATATACAAAACCGAAGTAAATAATAAAAACAAAAAGGAATGCAAATTAAGCGAAAAAGAAAATTATTTCTTTGAACCATAATATTAAATTATTTTAAATTGAAGATAAAAAATTAACAATTCCTACAAAATTAGATCAAAAAATTTGTAATAATAATTAAACTGAAGATAAATAATTAACAATTTCTATGAAAATTATTTAAAAATGCCATAATAATAATTAAAATAATAATTGTTAATATTAATGCTTGAAATGGAAACAAAATAAGGTGGAAAAAATTTCAGCAAAAACTAGAAGTAAAACGAAATTTGAAAAAAAAGTTAAATTAATAAAAAAATTAAACTTTTCAAAACTAAATGAATTAATAAACTAAAAGTTTAAAAAATTTATTTTGAAGGAAGGACTAAAGAATACTTAATGGTTAATATATAAGAATAAAGTTCAACAGAAACTGAAAATTTGTTATTATTATTGAAATTAATTGCAATTTTAAAATCAATTAAAAGTATCATAATCAAAATTATGAGAAAAATAAAAATAATAAAATATAAAAGTTTTCATTTGAAATGGAAACAAAATCTTTCAATTCTTTTTTCTAATAAAAAAATTAGTTAAAATAATAAATAAATAAAAAATTTAGTTTACTTTGAAAAATAACGTTTAAAAAATTACAATAGAACGGAAATGGCATAAATAGAAAATAACAAATACGTAAATGGGAGAAATACAAATTAAATATTACAAAAAAATGAATGAGAAACTAATAAAATTGGAAAACCAAAAAACGCACATAAAATTATTTCACATTTAAAAATGCAAAGTTAACTTAAATTAAAAGTGAAGAAGTAAGAATTAATAGAAAAATAATACATTATAATAAAGATTAAATTAAAAAAAAGGTAATCTATTTCTGTTCTTCTTAAAAAATTTGAAATAACGAAAACGAAAATAAGAAAATGAAAAATAAAAACAAATCAAAAATAATATAAAATACTAGCAATGACATTAAATAAACAAAAACAAAAATGGAAAAATTATAACAAAATTAAAAAATCCGAAATCGAAAAAAATTGATTAAACATACAAAATTTTAAATGTATTTAAATTGAAACTAAAAAAATAATTTGTATACAACTAAAATAAAAATAAATTAATAAAATGAAACAAAAATAATAATAGAGATAAGCATTTTTTTCTATAAAAAAAATTTTTTCAAATCAACAAAAAATTAAAGCAAAACAATAATAGGACAAAAATTAAAAACAAAAATAAATAAATAAGTAAAATTCAATTTTAACAAAAGTAAACCATCCCTCTAAAAATTAGAACTAAACCAAATATAAATATGGAAGTAAAGCAGCAAAAAAGATTAAAAACAACTACGGAAAATAAAATAAAATTTTAAGCAACTGATTTGGATAAAATTAAAAAACAAAAATATCGAAAAAATAATATTACGATTTATAAAAACACTTTTATGAAGAAAAAAATTATTGAAAAACGATATAGCATTCAATAGTTGAAATAAACATGAAAATATGAATGAAAGATCAAAATATTAAAAAAAAAATACGTATAAAATTTGATCTGGAATATTTGAACAGAAGAAGTACTAAATTTTAAAACAAAATGGGAAATTAAATGAAAATTAGTATTAACTTAGGATAAAGTAATGAAACAAAAATGTTGAAAGTTAAAAAATTAACAGTAAAATGGGCAAATATATTTCCTTGCAACCCATGAATTGTATATGGAAGATTTTTTCACATCCCAGCACACATTTTGATTTCTAGACTCACTGAATTAATTAAATGATAAAAATAAGAATACAAATAAATAAATTGTAGGCGTCTTTGATTGCTTAATTAAAGTTAAAGCCATAAATATGGAAAAAATAACGTTCATAAAATTAATAAAAATTAAGATATAAGGCACAAAACTCAATAAATAAAAAAGAACGCAATAGTACACAACAATTTAATTAAAATACAATATGAACAAGATTAAACTGAAATTAAAAACAAAATATCAACAAAAGCACAAACATTTCTAACAAAAAAAAAAATACAAAGTATAATTTAATAAATTGAAAATTAAAAACCAAAGGCAACAAATTAAATAATCATAAAAATATTTTAAATTCGGAAATCTAATTTTTTATTTTTGTGCCATAACAGTAAAATAAAAACCTAAATTTAAAAACAAAAGGCAAAGAAATGTATAAATAAATAAATACAATTGAACTTAAACAATAAAAGTAGAGATTACATTTAATCAAATATTTAATAAAACAAACATTTTTAAAGTATTCCAAGTCCAAACTCACTATATTTTTTTTTTTATTTAAAAAACATAAAAATTTGAAACAATAAATGAAGTGAAATTAAATTCAAACTAAACATAAAAGTAAGAAAAAACGAAATTTAAAAAAAAATGAAAATATTGAGATACAAAAAAGTAAAATAAAAAAACTAATTGTACTTAATATTAGCAACATAAACAATATAAACAAAAGCAAAAAATCGCTCGTTTTAATCGCTCTATATGAATTTACATGTAGAAAATTGAATGTTTGTATGTTTGTTCCAAATAGACCTCTAAAACATGTCTCATAAACTATTAGAGATAAATATACAAAATTCGGTACATGGCTGACACTTTGCAACGAAATTTGGAAGACATTAAAAATACTAAATTATGGCCGAAGTGAATTTCACCAGGAAAAAAATGAGCAAAAGCTTGTGGTATTGCTAACTCAATCCTGATTGCATTTTAAGCGGGTCGTTAAGCATTACACAATAATCACCCCACTTTAATGGCAGCATTGCAGAGCACGTCGTAAACAACGAGAACAAAAAATGAAGCAGAAAAATAAGACAGAAATACGAAAAAGTATTAAATGTAGCAAAATTTTGTAAAAGAAATATGTAAAAACTAAATAAAGGCAACAAATACAAAGTTCTGTAGGAGTAACAAATGCCAAGAAAAGTAAACAGAAAAAATTAATTGCTAAGATTTAAAACTTAAAGCTAAGAATAACAGAACGAAAAATAAAAGTTGATAAAGAGAAAAGAAAAACATTAAAACAAAAGATAAAAAATAAAACAAAAATAATGAAACATAAAAATTAAAAGACAATCAAATAAATCTGAACGGCAGGTAGGAACAAAATTAAATAGAAAATACAACTGAAAAAAAAATTTATATTATTAAAACCAAAAAAAAAAAAATTATGTGGAGAATAAAACTGGGTAATATTGAAGTAAGAATAGAATTGGAATATATAAGAAAATAAACCAGAAATTAAAAGAAAAAAATTAACTTATAAATAACTGTAAATCTAAAACAAGGTAAAAATAAGATATTTTATATTGAAGTTAAAATTACAAATTAAACAAAAATGTATACACAAATGGAATTTTCGACATTCGAATTAAAAATAATAATCAAAAGAGAAAAGAAACAAAAAATTAAACAAAAGTAACTTTAAAAAACGAGAAAATCCCGTTTATTAACAAATTTATAAATAGAAGTACTGAAAAAAAACAAAAGAAAGCAAATTTCCTTGCATTCCAGGGATGGGATGTGAAAGGTAGTCTTAAATTCGGGGAGTCTTTAAAGTACAGATCGATGAACGTCTGTTTGAAAAACATTTACTATACTTCTCGAACTCTCGACTAGTCGAGCATTTATCACAACATTGAAATGACAGCAGCTCAAAGAAAGAAAAAAAAATAAATAAAATTAGGCAGAAACCGAAAAAAAAAAAATTTAATATAAAAATAAGTACACCATCAAATTTAAATAATGGGGCGCAAAAAATGCAAGTAATTAAAAAAAAGATAAATAAATATATGTAAAAGCAAGAACAAAACAAATATTAAAATATAAATGAAAAAATAATAATGTAACGGTAAAAAAGGGTATAAAAAAGTATATTTTTAGGCAATAAAAAGTTAGTAGCAAAACATAGGAATAAATTTACAAATATATGTATATAAACCAAATAGAATAACTCTCACAAGTTAACTAACAACTAATACTGCACATTTTGTTTTGTTTTCTTCAGTTTTAAATGTCATGATATTTTGGGCTATTTGACCGTCTATTGTCTGATAAACTTCAACATTAGAATGGTGATAATAACAATAACAATCCAAAACCTCAATTCCCTATGTGTTGTTCTGAGACACAGAGAAATTTGGAAATTTGTTATAATTTTAGTAACATGCAAAATTGTGAAACCACACTTAGATAACAACATCCGTCTTAAACACATAAACAATAATGGCAAAAATCGTGCTCTCGCTTAAACCAACACTTAAATATATGACTTAATTTTTCAAAAATTGTTCTTATAAAAAGTTGCTGTAACTTGTGAAGTACAATTTAGGGAATTAGACGAGACTGTGTATCTGAACAAGGACAATAATGATAACGAATAAACTCGATGTCTTAATTTCACTTCAGTCAGTCGTTTTTCCTTGTGGCCACGACATTTAAAAAGGCTGCTATAGTCATGTCCTGGAAATCGTTTAATTATTAGTTAAACGTTGTTTGAGTGCGCTAAAAACATAGATATCATCTGTCCAAAGCAGGCAAATGTTACAGCAATCTTCTCAAATACTGAGAAGGTATCAGCCCAAGTGAGTTTTAATGGTTAACGTGAACATAACTTGCATTTTTTATTTCAAAGGACAAAGACTCAAAGTTTTTGGGATGGTGCAAGAACGTAAGAACCTGTTACTCTGCTAATTCCAACAACATATCTTTCGCACTAAAAAATAAACGACATCGAAGTAAATTAATCGCGACTTTTTTTAAGGCGAAAAAATATTCTATGAAAATAGAAACTGATACATTATCAGAAACATATTTAGAGACTCAAAGCAAAATTATATTCCAAGAAATAAAATTACTTTTAATAAAATCGGAACTAAAACTAATAGCCTACAGAAATTAAATAAAATTAGATCTAATACAAAATGCAAACAAAAATTAAATAAAAACTGCTTGAAATTTCCAAAAATCTGTAAAAAGTATCAGAAAATTAAATTTGAATTAAATTTGTGATATCAAAATTTACATTATTACGAAATTAGAAGAAAATATTACGAAAACATTTTGTCAAATTCATAATTTATGAAAAATATAAATGAACTAATGAACTCATAAGTAATAAAAATCTAGCAAATTGAACAAAATCTAAATGAAGAAGAAATCATAATCATAAATTTTGTAGTAATGGAAAACAGTTTTATTTAATTAGAAAATATAATCAATATTAATCGTGGCATAACGAAAAGAAAAAACTATAAACCAAGTAAAACATACTATTTTTTTAGAAAGTATATATCAAAATCTGTCAAAACTTAAAAAAAAAATATTATTTTTGAAACAAAAATAATGGTAAGAATGTTTCGAAGAAAATCAATAATATAAAATTCTATTACAAAAGGTATGAATAATTTTAAAATAAAAATATACGAGTGTATCTCGCACAATTGCGAAAAAATACATACCGGAAGTTGAATTTAAAGCAATTTTTTGACACATATGAATTTTATAGAGTTTCGCAATAAAAAATTTAAATAAAAAAAACATAAATTATTGAATAATCGTTTCACAGATAATGAAAAATTACAGCAGTTAAAACGAAATGGGAAATTTCCTAAGATTCACCAAAAATTATAGGGCAATTTGCTTAACATTTACCAATATCACCTCATTTTTAACTTATGTTAACACAAATATAGTAAAAAGAAGTTAAAAAACATAAAACCCACTGCAGTGAAAACGAAAGGAAAGATTACGTAATATTTCCAGAAAATTGCAATGAAAACTGCTTAACGTTAAAAAAAACGTCACATCTTCAATGGGACAAAATGAAATTTTTTTCCGACTAAAAATAGTATTTGCGAATTTTTATTAAGGGTAAAATATAATATCATTTTGACCAACGAAAATAAGGATAATTTGAAACTAATGAATGAGTAAAAAAAATATATTAAATTTTTCAAAAGTTAAAAAAAAGAAAAATAAAACCAATCACGCCAAAAAATTATACAAATAAGTTCCAAACAAAATGCTATAACTTTGAAATAAGAGTGCTCTGAACAAAATCCTAATTCAACTCATTCCATAAAGAACTTAAATAAAATTATTGTAAATTAAATTATTAAGGCACGAAACGCAAAAGAAAAATAAAGTATTAAACGAAAAGTTGTTGTTATTAAATTAAATTTTATTAAAATATATGAAAATATCACAAAATGAAAGGAAATTTATATAAAAATCATAAGAAAATAAAATTATATTAGGTTTTCAAACTGTTAGAAAAAACATATATACTAATAAACTAATAAAATCGTGAAAATAAAACTAAGTTAGTTTAAAAGTAAAAATAAAAAAAGAATTGTTAATAAAATCTTATTTCTTGCAAAACAAAACAACATTTTTCTTTTAAAGAACTAAAAATATGAATAAATTCATTGAAGGCAATCACGATTAAGATAAACTAAATAAACACATTTTGAAAATTTGTTGATACAATTTTTAAAAATTTAAAAAAATAATAGTCACAGTTGCCCCAGTCATTTTAGTTTTCAAATTTCCCTGCAGGCGATCTAAGTGCCTCTAC
The DNA here is from genome assembly GCA_019455685.1 of Philornis downsi. Taxonomy (NCBI): domain Eukaryota; kingdom Metazoa; phylum Arthropoda; class Insecta; order Diptera; family Muscidae; genus Philornis; species Philornis downsi. Next base: position 951,127 of record JAHXMU010000017.1, read on the forward strand.
TTAATCCAAATGTAAAAGCTATATATACATATACATATATATATACATATATAATCATATATGTATATATATATATATATACATATATATATATATATATATATATGCTTACAAGGAAAAATGACTTGACTCAAATTCGTGGATCTCAGATATTGAGCATTTGGAATGATATCGCTATTTGGAAAATTTGTTGATAACTTTTACACACATTTTGAACATTTTGAAATAGCGCTTAAGTGACAACATGTCTTTTAATGATGCAAAATAGTAATAAAAACATATTTTCGTTTGCTTTAATATTTAGAAATAATTTTTCAAAAATCACAACAAATCGTATATTAAACGGAATTCTGAAATGTAGGGGCAACAATAATCACGAATAACATCGGTTTTACTTGCAAGCACAGATATGTAAATATCATTGTAATATAACACTGGAATACATAATAAGGATTAAAAAATAAATTTAGTAAAAAAAATCTTCTAATGGCCAATAAAAAACATAAATTAATTTACAATTGTAGAAATTTCCAAAAAGTTCATAAAACTGAAGATAAAAGGTGCGAATAATGCGGAAACAGACAAAAAGGTGAAAAATCACTATAATTAAATTTAAATTCTCTTTTAATATTGATTTTTTTATTGCAGAAATGCAAAATTTTGCCCAAAAAGTCGTAAAAATTAAGAAAATTTCGTAAAAATTCTTTCAAATGAATACGATCGTGAAAAGTTTCATGCAGAGTTAGTTAAAATGAAAATAACCCATTTTAAATAAAACGAAAAACTTCCAAATTACGAGAATCGGCTGTCTTAAATGGGCAAATCCAAATTTCATAAAATATTTTTTTGTCACGCAAATGGAATAAAAAACTTCCAAAAATTATGTAAACTGTCTGTCTATAGCAAAAAAAAAAAATTTGCAAAATTTTTACTACAACAATACAATATTTTGCCAAAAACAAATTTTACAAATCGGAAAAATTGCGTCAAAATTGTTTAAACTGAAAACAAATGTGAACAAAAAATGTTGAAATGAAAGGAAAAATAAACTACCAAAAAAATGAACCAAAAAACTTTTAAAAAGTTATCGATATTGTGAGGTCTTAAATGTCAGTAAAAAAGAATTAACGAAGTACGATACAAAAAAAAATATAAAAAGTGCTATAATCTTGTTAACATAAATTTGTATGCCTATATGCTCGATTTTTCCTAATTTTGTAAAAAATCTCGTCGCAAAAGCCTTAATGATTAATGAATTAATACATAAAAATATAAATTATAAATTTTACATTAAAAAAAACTATCAAATCGATTAGGAATAAAATGAAAATTTTATGTGAATTTGAGTGAGATATGTTTTTAAATTTAAAAAAAAATTAAAAGTTTAAATTTAACACAAAAATAACCAAAATAAAACTTAATGTCATTTAAAATATGGGCGGGACTGCTATTCAAAATTCTCTTAACTTATAATTGGGATTTGAAAAAAAAATTTCTATAAATTGTATAATTTCAAAGATGAAATGATAAAAACACACAAAAAAATTATACATAAATTGCAAATGATAAGATTTCTATTAGATAAAAGAAATATGGAAAAAAGTACGAGATATGCTTACAATGCAAGATTACATATTTGATGCAAATCCAAAGAGAAAACATTAAATCGTGCTAAAATTATGAGAACAATATTTCAGGCTAGCTTTATAGAAACGCTAAACAAAATATTTTTGACTTCTTTCGTTCCTTTTTAGCATTAAGAATTTGAAAAATGTTTTCCAAAACCATAACAACAATTTTTATGATACTTTTTTAGAAAAACATAGAATTTTTAAAAACATTAAGTAAATTTTTTAGCATTGCAGATAAAAATTGAAAATTTATATAAAACAATTACATAAGTTTTCTCGATATTAATTTAACAAACTTCATTAATAATCATTTAGAATTTAAATAATAATCTTTTGGATTCTTAAAGTTTTGCATAAAAGATATACAATTTACACCCTTGATTTGAGCAGCACAAATTTTGTCATAAACAAATAAAAAACTATGAAAAAAATCATAGTAGTTAATGAAAAAGAAATACAATTTTTTTAAATGATCACCATATCAAAGAGAAGAAGAGGAAAGGGAAGGAAAAAATATGTTGTTTAAACTAAAAAGTGAAACAGAAAATTACCATACAATTGCAGATAAAAATTAGCGTTATAAAATAAATTGAATTGGTTGGATGATAAGCTATAAATTATATAAAAACATACTCTCATCTATGCAAATTTAGGAATATTTTTGTGTATTTTAAACTCTTTGAGGATTCGATAAAATATTGTAAAATTTAAGAATTTTAAAAAAGATTCATGGATAATGTGAATTTAGTAACGAAGCTTAGTACCTAATAAAAAGTTATGCTTGAAGGATTGGGAAAGTTCTGAAGTTTAAGTTTTGTGAGTATCTTCAATAAAAATTATATTTAAAATAAGATTAAAAAAGCAATACTTTTACATCAAAATCAGAACAAGTTTTTATAGAAAAAAATGCGATAACTGCTTAAACTGTTATAGTATAGATTTAAGATATCAATTTTCATTAAATAAATATATTTAAATATATATATTTAATGAAATAGAATATCAATCATACTCCATTCTATTCTTATAAAATTTGGTTGTAAACGAGTTATTTATAATAAAAGTCTATTATTTTTTTAATTGTTTAGAAACTATTGATAAGTTGTATATATAGGTTATCTACCAGAAATTTAAGAATTATTTAAACAAAAATTTACTTAAATAGTGAACGTTTTTCGTTAACTTCTCGAGAATTTTGGATAATAGCAAAATAGATAATGACAATATTTTTGCATTTTGTTTTGGGCTTTTGAAAATTTATCAATATTCAGCCCGTTACTGTCAAATTTTAACAGTATTTGATGTTGTTACCATCATAAACATGAAATGGATCTGCTGATGAAATAAACGACTTGTGTCCTTACATTTTAGTTGAGGCCATAGTCGTATAATTGGATGTGCCTCACTATATACTGTAGCTTTTGGGCTGGAAAATTTTGCAGAGATTGATGAGCATCTGACCACTTATCTCCGGCAGTTCTGTGCATTATGGCGTCTGCAATGATTTAAAAGAAGATCATATATAAAAAAATTATATATAAATTCTCTCAATGACGAAATCATGCTAATACTAGCGACTTTGCTTTAAATATTGCTAATAAAAAATGAATAAGAACGTGCGACAATCCATCTTAAAATCAATAAATGTCCACTTTTACTTAATAAAACTTGTCCTTACGTCGTGATGTGCCACACAACTCATTAAATTAACAAAAAATATTTTATCAAATCTTCAGCACAATTGTTCACTGATATGACGTAAATTTGTCATAAATTTTTAGGTCGTAAGTATTGTGAGAATAAACGCAAATTTTTCTTTTCGAACAACCTTCACCAATAAAAATTATGGACTGAAAGGAAGGGATCAGCCAAAATCTACTAGTAAAGATCAGGTTGAGAAATCACTATCATATCTCTTTCTGGCTTACTGCAAAGCACGCGCTGAAGAGTGATGATTCTAGCACTCTTTATTACACATTGATAGTACGCCACCTATCGCATATTGATGGTACTATTCTAATAATCGTTCCTAAGATGTTAGACATTGTCTATATGGTCTTACATATTTTTTAGATAACTTTTAGTTCGTTAATATCTTTAAAATCGCTAATTGTTTTCTTAGGATGTCGCCAATTTTAAATCTGTCAGCACTTTTTATTCAGTTTGAATGTTCATTTCCCTCCCAAAGAAAGAGTCCCAACTACATCTCAGACATCTTCACGTGGATTGAGACATGGCTATGGAAGCTACAAGACCAAGTAAAGTCTTTTTCTTGTTTTTCTGTTTACGATTCCGCAATAATAAACTCCGTAGGAAATGTTATCATTCTATTCACAATAACTCAACAAACGTCTAGAGCGTCTAAGCCAAATGGTCTACAGCCAATTTTGCTTTAGAGTCTAATAGGATACTCATTGTGGGAGACCTTCCAAGTGTCATTAGTACTATTCAAAATGCCCCATTTTAGTCCTTGTTTTGAGCCCCCTCCCTCGAAAACTATAAATGTATGCGATCAAGAAACTATTAAAACATTGTATAAATTCATTCTTTAAGACGTGAGTGGCACCTTTAATTTTAAAATCTTTTTAAATTTTCTTTTGAAAATCGGAAAATTTTCTAGATTTAAATTTAAACTATCTCTAGAGGAAGGTTATTTGAGCGAATTATGTATTGGACTTATTTGAAACAAAAAACAAACAACGACAAAATAGCTGAGACTTCAATTGTTTGAAAATATTTATTTTCGAACGGTGTTAGTGATCATTCGGAATAGTAATCATTCAGAAATTTCAATCAAAATTCACTCTTTAGGATGTTAAATCAAAATAGCCAAATGAGTGCACAAAAGGAAGTATTGACAGGATGAACAGCTAATTTTGGCTCTCGGGTCGATGTTGTCGACACAACTCAAAAAAGTTTGAAATGATAAAATAGATTTTCGTAATAGCAATTCCAATACGTATAATTTTGGAAACAAAGTCGCTAATATGTTTGGGTACAATTTGTTTTCTTTAAAAAACTACCCTGTTGATACCTTTATCATTTTGTGTATTTTCTAGGGGTTGAGAATGGCAAAAAAACAGCAGATGAGGTAGTGAATTGCTTTGGATGCCATTTGTACAGCGGTATGTCAACGATGCAATAGTGAGACATCTGCTATGTTGGAGCGCTTTTCTTTAGTTATGATACCTGGATTGCAAAAGAGGCTGATGAGAAGTTGAAAAACTGTTATATTTGAAAGAAATAAAAAAGAAGAAAGATATGAAAAAAATATAATTTTGTAGCAACCGGATGGAGATAAGTAAACAAGTAATCTATGGATATCCAAATGTACGATTGCAAAAATTTTATGACCCTTAAAACAATATGGGGTAAATGTCGAAATATGTCAAGTACCGAGTTTTTTTCTATACAAAAAATAGTAGTTTTGGAAGTATGATTTATGTTGAAAAAATTATTTATTGCATTGACTTGAATGATTTGTTTTTAACAAAACCGTTTGCTTTAAAACCCCTAAGAAGTGAATACTGAGTCCATAACACAGAATTGTTTTGTAAAGTGGGAAAGATTAGAAACGCAGACAATTTCAGAAAGCTCAAATGCATTTTTCTTTTTGGTATTTTTCCTCAAAACAATATTGGAAATTCTACACTATATATTTCTGAAATTTGTCATGAAATGTGGAAAATCTTCACTCATTCAATGCGCTTGCACGCGTTCTATTTTTAAACTCTTGAGAGGGCGCTTTAGTTCATTGACAATTCCAAAAGTCAATTTGAGGATCTTTTAATAAACTTGTCGATTGCCAGAGTACTAAAACGTTCGCCAGACAAATCACGCCGTTCAGATAAAAACAGTTGGCTGGCTGTGGCAGGGATTAAACCCACAATCAAACGGACGATAGTCGAGTACACAACCTGTAGATAATTTTAGCATATGTATACTTTTGGTGGAAGCCCCAAATTTTTCTTAAGATTTCTAACTGAGATCAAATCATAAATTGTTTGATAATATATTTGCAAAATTGTAAGATTGTGTCTTTTTCACATTTCCATGTTTAGTTATAAATGGAAAATAGCACGGACTCGATTAAAATATGGAACGTTGTATCCTTTAGAAACCAGAGAGCTTTGAAATCTTTTATTATTTCTTTCTATGATCAAAATAGAACAATTTTTTTCTGCTGTCAAATCTTTTTGCGGCTTATTGGAGAAGAAACATGGAAGACTAAAGCGATTGAAATTCTATTCTGTTTGCGGTTTATATTCGCAAGACAACTCATTTAAACAACCATCTATGTTGAGCAGGGAAGAACTGTGCCTTTTTTTTAGCAATTTGTTACATTTCAGTTTCCGCATTTTGGTTTGGTATTCACTTAATGATTTTCCTTCTCGATATTTCACTCAACTAAGAACAGTTTCATTTCACATAACGATATTTTATAGCAGTTTGAACAACTAATGTATTATAATGATAAATTACGTAAGTTATTTTCTACTTACTAGCGATTAATGCTGTTGAATGTCAGCCACAAAACGGATCTTCCTAGTAGACGATCGTTCACAGCATTCATTTTATTCACCAATTGCAAATTTTATTCATTTCCAGTTAACCAAAACGGAATTTAAACACTTTATGAACAAAAAAATTGGAAAAAATCTTCGAGACACCAATTTATTTTTATTGAATTTATATTAATTGACTTTTTGTTGCCGGTTCTATTAACATGTATTTTTGTTTGTTTTGAATTTGGATTTCAATTTGAATTTCGTACTGTCTGTTTGATATGTTTGCTTTTCGAAACGTTGAATTTCAATAACAATATAGAATTCGTTAAGCCTCCCATAATGGGAGGCTTTCACAATTGATTTCCGAATTTAGAACTTTATTCACCTTTCGTTGTTTGTCGTATCGCAACAAAACTGACAGTGCCATTGCCGCCAAGCCTTCACTGACCTTTTATAGATCAACTCCCGTCAAGAAAACCACCACCGAAATACCGAACCAACAGATGTTTCTAATAGTTCCTCTACAAATTATCAGTAATAAGAAACGGCGCAATTTATTGTGCAAGGGTGATTTTCAGAATGATTGAAAATGAAGCACAGAAAGGAATACCTGGGGCCACAATTACAATTATAAGAATGAACACCTGATTTTCATAGACAAATCACACTTCTTAAATAAAGTAATTTCATCCAAAATTAAAATTAGCCTGCCCCAAATCTTAATTGACTATTTGATCCTACATAATTTCGTGAAAAGAGTTTTATTACCCATAAACTCCTTGAAAATGGTCTCACGATTGCATTGTCGGTTATTTGATATTAAACATGGTAACCATGCTGTGTTTACTTTCTTCATAATGAAAAATCTCGTAAAGTCGAAACCATTCAGCTATGTGATATCCATATGGTCCCTACAACGAAAAGCAACTTTCAATAATGTGTATAATGAAAAAAGTATACGAATTAAGGATTATGCGGGAGAAAAACTAAATTTCGCTAAATCGGTACGGGAGATACCAGAGTGGACGTGGCAATATCACTCATTTTCGTTCCCGAAATTTGGTTCACCAAACCTTTGCTTTGTGAATGAATGCAAAAAATATGAAGCTAAGAATATATGGTTTAAATTGGTCATTTTGTAGGAAGCGTCAGAAGGGGCGTCGTTATCTCGCCAGTTCTTCTTAAGTTTTATAGAGAACAGTAAATTAATACAACAGGCAAAAATCTACAGCTTACTGATTACAAATAACAGCGGAAATATTCTTAGATTGGATTTTGGATAATTGTTCAATTTGTTTGCGAGATCCAGAATATGTAAAATAATGTGATTTGTTTTCATTCTGAGACTGTACTTTGGCTAAATTTGTTACTACTTTATAAAAGATATGAATCACAGAATATAAGTGGCTTAAATTGTTTATTTCTATGAGAGGCACCAGAAGGGGTGTAGTTAATCGGTCAATTTTTTTCAAATTTCGCAGAGCATTGTAATATAACTCAATGGACAAAAATGTAAGTTTCTGGGAATATCAGGCAGTTATCGTGTCTATTAGCCCGCTAGACAGCTATGAAAGATATCTGGTCAAAATATACTTGGCACCTTAAACGCTTCATTCTTCCGTCCGCTTGCTGGCTTATAGAAAAATAAAATCCAAATAGATTGATATTAGAAGGTGTAATTTTGAAAGGCGTACTTTGAAAATGTTTCACAGTTCGGCGCGGGCTAAGTCCAAAATTTTTTCATACAAAGATTAAACCCTCTCCTGATATTTGGTTATCAAAATATGTCATTTATTTCTTAATTAAAAGTGATGTGGGAAAAAACAACTCCAATTTTAAAAGCGTCGCTTTGATTGCGAAAAAGAGATAAAAATATATATTAAGAAGAGATTGTTTTTTTTTCATATCCACCTATCTAATGATGAACCTTTCATATCTTTTATAATGAACTAGCTGACCCGGCAAACGTTGTTCTGCCTTCAAAATGTTAATGTGGTAAAAAAAATTAATTGCAAAAATCTCATCTCCAGCGCCATCTATCACTTCAAATAAAACCTTTTAAACCTTCCGGAATACTCTACCAATGATTTAAGACCAAAATGAGCCAAATAGGTCCAACCGTTCTCATATATATATATATATATATAGAAGATTATTGTAATTCAAACTCTTGAAAACGGTCTCAATAAATTATGTTGATGAGTTTCGTCAGTTGCCAAACTTAAGCAACAAATGCATTTCCTGTGTAAGCCAACCTCGACTATGAATATACTTTAACTTTTCATAGAACCAGCATTCCAACTCACCTAAATACATTAATTTCCATCACTCCAAAGCAAAGTGGCATCAATTCATTTTACAACATTTAAGGGTGATTCTTTCATTGTTCTCGCAACCGGCAGAATTATGCTGGTATGTGAGGCTCAAACACACTCACGTTCAGTTGGGCCCAGCAAGGGAATGCTTGAGAACTAAAGGCATTTTCACGATCGATTTCGAGTCAGGGCTGCAAAACGCCCAACAATGACGAAATACAAAACATACAACAAGAACAACAACAACAATCTTGCTGGTATTACGAAATCGTGAAAATCTTATTCTCTCACGTTGTGAATGGAGTAGAGGATAACGGCGACGGGTGCGGTAATGGCAGCGGCGGCAGGAACGGCAACTGGTGGGAAAATTTCTCTTCGGTGCCAAAATCATGATAGCGTAACGCAGGGTTAGAGGGATTGTGAAATAAATTCTCAATTTTCATTTCGTGTTTGTGTGTGATTTTATTTTTATGGAAATTTCTAAGATCCTTTTACTTCCGTTCTACATGAACATTCTGAATTGTTGTGAATTTTGTAAATGAAATATTATATATGGAAAATCTAACATTGTTTAACATTGTTTTTGTTGATGCGGGAGAAAACAAATCGTTGTCATGGTTAAATGTTATATATTTTGTCAAAAGAAGAGGTGGAACGGGTATTTCCGGATTTCAACAGTTACGACAGATATTGCATTGCGTTGTAGATTTCCTTCAAACTTGATTATTGCCATGGAAACTCTTGAAAAGCATTCAAACTTCAGCACGTTTAAAAACACAAGTCAATCATAGCTCGGTGCAGGCAAAATTTTCAGAGAATTCATAAGGAAGTAGTTCTCTAATACCAAGATTAATAAACATTTTTATTTAAACTCTAATATTGCAACAATAAACGAGAATACATCAGCAGAGTTGTAATCGAACACATTTTTATTTATTTTTATTACTTTTTTTCTGGTGAAATTGAAAAAATTTACTCATATTTATAAAAGATCATTTGAAATTGGAAATTATACACCGTAATTTGAGAATTATTTGTATTTTGCGTGAAATTTAAGAGTTTCAGATATCCACTTATTTTAACGTCAACATCATAGTAAGCTGGTGACGATGCGCTTTCGGATGGTAACTGTGGAGAGCATCAAAAATTTCAGAGAAGCATCTGATATAATGAATGGACCGAGTCCACGAGGGTTTAACGTGAGTCTCGCCGTGAATGCCCATGTGTGCTTAGCACACGGGGTATATTGCAATGCGATTGTCAGCGCCCCTTGGAATATGTAAGTTAACTTGGACTATCTAGGAATAGGAGCTGGCAATTGTAAGAGTCAGAAGACACCAAATTGATTATGCTAGTATGGAACATAACCTCTTTGGCGAAGGTAAGGTCTATCTTATCACCTCTGCAACTCTGTAGGGCTCGAGCATAAAGTCTACCAGCGATTTTGGTTTCAACCAACAATCCTCGTGATGCACCCACTACGGGACTGGGACTGGTTGTCCTATGGCAAAAGAGTACAGACTGGAATTTGTACATACCCGCAGGTGCAGAAATGAAGCTGGGAACATTTTCTTATAAAAAAGTTGGGTTTTACGTGCTGAATGGGATGGTGCCGAGCCTTACTGAAACATCCAATGGCCTTAATTCGCTGGCCTCAATTGTCTTTTGATTTGCACTCTACGCATACACGATCGTTTTGTTTGTTTACATATTGCTGATTTGTAAACATTGTTCCATCAGAAAAAAAACAAAATTTCAAGTTTGTCGACATTTTTTTGTATTTTGTAAGACTTTAACTGCAGTTCATTTTTTTATGTGCACCACATACTACGAGCAGACACATTGAATTGTGCTTTGTTGAGGATAACGTTGATTCTGGGGGTTATCTTTCGAACCATTCCTGACGATGTTACTGTTTTTGGATGTCCACCTCCATGGCGTTTTTGGACGCCACTAGTATCATTATAACGCCAATATTTTGCTCACACATAAATGTCGCGGCTCATTAACAATGGCTGGTTGCGAATACAAATCAGTGTTATTGCTTGAATTTCATTTCCACATTAAACGATATGTTTCCGTTGGTTTTTAAACAGCACAACCGAGTGGCGCATGTAAAAAATGAGCACGCTGTCATTAGCCATTTGGTTACTACAGCAGCCTAAAGACAAGCGCTTACACCCGTACATAAGGTGTTAGATATAACTTCTGTGGAAATTATTTTCGGTTTAAAATGCTTTTGAAGCACTGAAATATAACTTTCTTAAAATATATTATATACATACGTGCAGAATTGCTTTAAATTTAACCAAAGAGTCAACCATAAACTGTGTTTTTGAATCAATGCTGTTTTGCAAACACCCTTAGTTCCAGAGCCTAACAATCGCATTAGTTGCTTCGCACTCAACTTCGCGTCATTACTGGAATATGACAATTATTTAAAAAGTAACGACTAATTTAGATCTCGATTAATAAATATTCTTGAAATATTCATTCAAACTGTGTGAAATGCGGGTCCCTTAAATAATAAATAGTTCTCTGTAATATATCTAAATAAAAGGGAGCGTTGCAACCCCCTCAGTGGCAAATGGCCACTATTTGGTAGTTAATTAACGATCAACTTTATAGTCCGCTGGCTGGATGGCTGCAGTGGAAATCGTTTTATGATGCGAAATGTTTTATCATACGGGTCGGCGGGGTAAGAAAGAAGTCACATCATAAAAATGCAAAAACCAACAAATGTTGAGCTTACATTTCACCCATAATGTATGGCTTTGTTATGATGTCATTCTGACAGTTATAAAGGTAGCAAACATTTGGATGGATGATAGCAGCTACAAGGTTTTCAATTTCATCCCCTTTATAATGTTCTTAGTATTATTCATTCAAAGGAAGATAAAACAAGATTTCAGTATGGAGGGAAATTTTTTTGAGAGTCTAATTTGTTTGATTCTCAATGTAAGATGTTTCATGCGTGTTCCACTTATTAATTAGGCATATTTGTTTTTAATTTTCGTTTGCAGAACCGGAATTCGGATTTCTTATTCCTACCAAAGATAAATGTAACACATTTAAGGGTTTATGGGGATTTTACGCATTAGAGAGGGGAAGTGCTATAAGGAGCATAAGATAACTGACCGTGTATTCTTACCTTTAAGATTATATTTGGCGAGATTCATCATCCCTTTTAGTCGAACAGCTAAGGTAAGACCATTAATGATCAAAGTTTTAAAGCACTTTTACATTTACATATATGGACGAAAGTGTCGCAATAAAACTAATGATTTTAAATTTAAAAAATAATAACAGGGTGCAACCATTTGTTACTGTTTGTGTGTTGCTGTCTAATTGCTTCTTCAATACAATTCAATTCTTTAATTGAATCTCTTCTTTTATACAATAAAAATATGCACAACTATTTGGAAGACATATGTCAGACGAGTTCGTGTAAACTAAATGTTAATGATAGGCTACTACCATTTTAAAACTCTTTATGTAGAAGGCAAATCTATTTGATTTCCGGATGTCGCTGGATATCCCCGACAGATATCACTGCCACCCAGGATAGGCGATTGAGCAGGACCAGACATCTTGCGACCAATTGCATATTATGATTTTTAAGTCCATTGATCGATGTCCATCTGTCTGTTGGTATGTCTGACTGATAGACACCATAGAAGAAAAAATTTCTTATAAATTGGCACAACCCAACATTTCACCAGATCCTAGGCGGGAATTTTAAATGGACTAACTATATCGACTCACTCTTCTGGTGTGTCTCATAAAAATTCAGTTTACTAACTGCAATTTTTCACTTGTAGACTGCAATAAACCAAATGTTTATTCTTGAATTGGCATGAAACGCTTGGTGAAACTTAAAAATAAATCAGCTGATTAATCAGACAGTGCACAAATAACCTATTTGATCTTTGGCACATATCTTTTATTTAGCTTTACTACATTTGTTACCTGAAATGTGATCGATATCACAATGAAAATTTGGCATTTGCCTTTATAATATCTAATTAGTAAGCTGCAGTAATTGTTAAAAAAATAGTTCCGAAAATCAGTCAATAATTCATTCAAATTTACAGTATCGCCTTCTAAGCAGACCCTTTCCAAGGAACACACTTATGCCAACAAATAATCTAATCATGAAAACATTTTTCAAATATCGGAGATGATATCAGTTTCTCTTGCAATTTCTATTTTATATGTGCATGATGCATTATTGTGGTGCAAAATTCATGAGTTTTCTTCCCACAAATCTGGCCTTTTTCGAAAATTTTGGTTCCTTAAACTTCGCACAACATCCAGATAATATTGCGTATTTGCTGTCAGGTCTTCTGGCAAGAATTTTGAGTGCTCTGCGTTAATTAAAGAAAACTGTGTACATAACCTTGTCTTTGGTGTGATTTTTTTTAATGCCGGCTTAGTTGCAACGACCCATTCTTAAGATTGTTGTCCAATTCGTACTCATGTCTCATCATCAGTTGCAATGTGTTTTGTTAATGTGGATTCGGAATTGATTCACATGTCTTCAGCGGTCTTTACGTGGTTGAGATTTCAAAGAAAATTCAGGACTTTTGGGACTAGTCTAAAAGCAATGCATTTCATACTAAAACCATCGTATAAAATGGTACTATTCGATTTGTGAGTCATAGAAATTTCCGTGGTGATCTTTCTCATACTGAAACGACGACTTTCAGTCATCATTTCCTTCACTTTTTTTGATGTTCATTTCTGTTGAAAAAATCTTCCGACACATCTCTACCGCTTTTGAATGCACTGTACCGTCACACCAAATGCCACTTACAATACAAAATTGAAATGAAATCTTTCTTTAATATTTGTATACGTTTTTAAAAATCATAAAACGTACTTGAGACGTACAGGCAAAATCGAATATATTATATAAACCAAATGACAGACCTCGCTTAAACTCGGCGTCATTGTGGAATCAAAACCGATAATATTCACGAGTTTTTGATAAATCAGTTTACCATAATTCTGTACTATTTTCAGCAAATTGTCACACAAAATTCCATTTCAAACAAAAAAATTGTAAACAAATGTGCAGCTCGATATTTTTGTCCATTGTAAAAATCGCAGTCATACTGGAAATGATCTGACTAGATCACAGCACAGTAAATAAACTGAATGACCAATCGCGCTCAAACTCCGTTGAACTTGTGACTATCCCTTTAAGCGGGCTTATTAAATGATGAATTTCCGCTACTTTCTACACAGAATGTATACTTTCCGCCAAGCTAACCAGACTCAATTAATTATCTGAAACGTCAGCACGAAAATTGTTACTCTCCCAACAGTTTTGCTTATTACTACTGTTGGAACTATCAAATCGGACAAGTCGGTGAGAAAGTAACGAATTTTCCCATTTTTTCACATCTTTAACTAAGTAAATACTGTCCTTTCTTTTTCGAATATCCAACTGTATGCCAGGCTATTGGTCTCTTCCCGATTAAAGCAAAGTCATCATCATCATCTTCAACAAACACATCATTTTATTATCTGCCCAATTGAGAGTGTTCACATTCCAAACGTACTATCTCAAACGTACTGGCGTTCCCAGTTACACATCGTTTTCACTTTAACTCGTTCCGTGGCTTTTCATGAATGAAATGAAATTTCCTTTGCCCCTGCGCGTCGTTTAATTGACGAAAAGTGAAAAAACCAACAAGGAAAATAGGAAATATTTGCTAAACAATAACGTGACACACATTTTTTGTAATCACATAATCGACAGACGACCGGGCCAGACAACCAGACACATGAACGGGGCAGACGTACATACATAGGTATGTACATGACAGCGCATTCGCAGCTACATACTCGTACATACGTTTAATGTATGCTCCACAACCTGGGAAATGTTTTCCTTTTGTTGGCCGCTGCCTGCCAGTGTAAACATAAAAACCCACTTTCATCGCAGGATTAACACACAGAGACGGTTGGAAAACGAGTTTTATTTACGAATTTGTTTTTAAATTAACTGCAAAAATTTAAAATTGCAAAAGTAAAAAAAAATTGCATGTGAGTTTAACTGGCCGCATGAGTACCTGAATTACAGTCATACGAATAGAATTGACTGATATTTTGGTTTTATCCCATTCTCAACATTGGGTGTTATCAATCACTGGATTTAGATTGAAATTGCCTGGTTTATAAACTTGAAGAACAGACCCGATCCGCATCAAGGCGAAATAATTTTTACGAAACTGATTTAACCACATAACTCGGCAGGAAAAGTATTTACAGGAAACGTCAGACGACTACTGGCCACGACATTAACATTGATCTAAAAGATTATAATGTAAAGTATAGTGCATAGTTAGTATAATCCGATTTAGGTCAAATATGCACCGTTGAGATCAGTAACTTGCTGCCATTTTGAAGCTAACACCATTACGCCTCGACTCAGAAAACTGAGTCAATTTGAAGTGAATTTGAGGCGAATTTTTTTTCCAGCAAAATTATTCGCCATACACAGAAACTGGTGGTAACCGATTAGTGCCAGTGGATGCATAAGAACCTCCCAGCCAAGCTCACGGAGGTTCTAGCGAATCACTATCGATATGTGTGGCCTGGCATTGGGCTGATGAAACACAATTACTCTCCTATTGGGCAAAACAGAGCGATTGTAGGCGATTCCTTTCTTCACGCGGTCCAATTATTTTCAGCACAAGCCCTAATTAGGAATTTGACTTTGAGAAAGGCTCATAATAGATTCTTTCCCTAGTAATTCTACCAAAAACGTATAGCAAACCCCTCCTGACTGTCAATCCTGTCTTGGTTGCCGTTTGCGGCTGTAAGAAAATGTATTGCAAGTAGGGAAGCAGTTTTTCATTAGCAGAACAAGTGAAAAATCTGACCATTATCGATGACGACATAGCTTTGCACACCGCGAAGCGTAAATGGATTGAGAATATCAACATCGCGGCTTAAAACCATATAACTACTGATGACTGGAATCGACCACAACCGTTTTCGCTTGAAGTAATTGTAGGCGACTCACTTTTTACCACCAGCCACCATCCACTTCAGAAATGAGCCAATTTTGCTGCGTGTAAGCAAGGATTCCCAGGCGCAAAATCTGTCAATAAGTTTTTCTTGTGATAACTCGTGTGGCACTCAAACATCGAGTTTTTTTTTGTATCCATCGCTATTCAAGCGGTTCCAAATTCAAAACACAATCAAAACACTGCTCACTTGACAATCGAACTTTTTCTTTTATTTTTTTTTTTTTTTAAGAAACATCGCAAAAAACCGGGTATATAATTTTTTTATATAATTTTATATAATTTTCTGGAAAAGCCGGATATTTGAACACTACAATCAAACGATACTTGGTATTTTAAACACTTATTTCTGGATGTTAAAATCTTGCCGTGTCAGATGATACATACCTTCATTTCTTCGGGTGAAGATGTATAGTATGGATATGGGTTAAACCATTCATTTGTATGGGAGATACTAGAAGAGAAGTGGTTATTCAATCAAGCCAAACACACGTACATCACCTAATCGACTTAACAACTCATTGAACATACATTGTCTTGAAAAACTTTGTAGTTCACAGGCTTCTTTCGGCATTTTACAGTTTTGTCGTATAAAAAAAAATACACTTTCTCTTCTTAGTAGTTTTCTTATTAATAAATTCAAATTGTCCGTCATGTGAATTGTTCCCTTATTATGTTAATGGATACAAAATTTCCATAATAATTTAAGCTAGTTTTAAGATAACTGAATTCTTGACTTATACTTTTATCACTAATTTTCTTTTCACTTCCTTTTTTACATGTTATCCTGGATTTCCTCAGACTTTTGTCTTCTTTCTAAGTTACTCCTTTTACAATTCTCAGAAGTATCAGTTTAAAGGCTCTCTTTCTCATTTGTTAAAACTCCAAACTAACCTTAAATAATTATTGTGAATTCTTTATAATTTTTTAATAAAGTTTTCGGTAAAGTTCCCTAAAATTTGCACCTTCAGTCACCTTCATTCATTCATAATAATGCCACAAATGTATGATTATGTAATAGCAACTTTCCAATACGTTATGCTATCTATACTATAGTTATCTTAGATAAATCTATGCATTACTACTAGGGACCCAACCCAATTCCATGAAAGTCATTATCAGAACAGATAATTCTTACAATTGTTGAACAAACAATTATTTTTAGAGCGCAGGATACTCTCTTAAAGCAAACATAGAAAAATATAAACAGCGGCATTTCAAACTTATAATATTTAAATAACTTTTCTAAAAACAAAATCTAAACAAATAGACCCAATTTAACGGATTTTTATGAGAACTGGGAGAATGTACGAATATGTCAGAAACAAATAGTCCCACTCCATTTAACCGAAAATAAAAATACAATTGTTTACTGTCTGGTTTCCAACTTAAATTGAGTGAGATATCTCCACACCATCAATGCCACTAACACCGATGCAGGTAGGATGGGACAGGTAGCCAGATGGGTAGGTCGGTAGGTGGTGGTGGTGGTACTGAAGAGACGCTGATACAACTGCGACCACTTGCATGGAAAACATTTAAAGCGAAAGTAAACAACTCGCTTTTTCAACAAATGTTTGGAATTCCTCCAAAAAAGAAAACAACGACGACTAATAAAGAAAAGAAATTCTCAAACTTCACTGTTTGGGCCGACGGTATTGGATGGATGCCCAGTAGTTGGATGCTTAGCAAAAACATTTCACCCGTTGTTGAAGGAAAACGAAAACGGCAACCGAAACAGGACCATTAATTGTGATGAATGTGTACCAAACAACAGCGTCTTCAAACAGGTGTATCGTGTTTTCTTATGTTGTTGCTGTTGGCCGGTTTTGCTATTGCCCCAGCGAAATATTCATTTATGCGGACATATTACATCGCTTCTTGCCGTTAATTTCTATCCTTCTTTGGTATTGCAGAGGCACAGTGGTCGAAAATATTTTCAGATTTTAATGACATGTACGCTTCAAATGGGAGTTGGTTAGATAATTGGTATTCTTCTCCCAAATACTTTTTCCAGTAGATATTTCATGATGTCAAATTATCAAACATTAAAGGCATTTGTTTTTTGTGTGACCAAACGTGGTGGGATTGTTAATACACGCGACTATCTTTCCCATGATCGCGGGTTCAATTCCTCATACAGTCACCTATTATTATTTGAGCGGCGGTCACCTCGATGTGTCTGACAAACACTCCGAATATTCGAGTAATCGACAAGTCTAGTAAATGCTTCCCAAAGTGTGACGGTTGGAATCGTTATAAATCGTTAGGTCGCATTGAGTGGGTCAAATAATAGAATGAGTGTAAGCTCACTGGATGTGAAAAGCTCTTCCATATCTCAGTTAAGGTAGACAAAAGAAAGTGTTTTGTTTTTAATGGTATTTTCGTTCCGTTTTACATTCTGTCCAAGGCGATCAAAAGTCAAAAGAATGTTGACCGCTTTCTTTGATTATTGCATAGTTAAGTACTTTCTTATTTCTTTTTTCTCATCAGAAAGCCAAACGGTAAATAAAAAATATTGTCTGGGCCTTTTACGACATTTTATAAAGCAAATTTTTTTTGAAAAAATCCAGATTTATGGAAAGATTACTCATGGATTTTTCACCACGATAGCACACTCACACTATCTCTCATTGTGAACGAATTTGTGGCCAAAATTTTAAGAAATACTATCGAACAACTTCCTTATTCAACTGATATGGCCCTGGTTGAGTTTGTTCTCTTTCTGGAACAGGAGGTATTAAAAAAAGTAAAAAAAAGTATCCGTTTTCAGCCGACATAAAATGTGAAAGAGAATTCAATACAAGATTTAAAGCATTTTCCGGAAAATGTGTTTGAAAAATATTTTGATGATTGAATTATTGAATTATATTCGTTATCACAAATGTGTTATTTCGGATAGGACCTACTTTGTAGCGATACAGAAAATGTTAATGAATAGCTTGCATTTTCTATTCTATTAACCGATTCTCGGCACTTTTATGCGGGGGTGTATTTGGCATTTTATTATAGGTAAGTCATTTGTAGCGCACTCACCTATATCACGAAAAACAGTATTCCATGAGCTGCTTATGGGCCACAAAATCGGCGGAACGCATAATTCTATACAATACATGGTATTAAGACGAACAAAAAAAAAAAAAAACTGACACTTCATTACATTACAGTCCCTTTTACCTTTGCGAATACTGTAATGTCGAAATTAAAATTGCTGCCGAACATGTAGCGTTCGCACAAGAGAATTTCTATAATGAGTACAGTTGCACGATCTTAACGTTCCACTAAACTCTTCCTTCCTGCGAGAGGAACTATAAAAAATAAAAGTGGCTATCCAAATACGGAAATAGCTTCATTTTTGGTTAGTTTCTAATGTAATTAAATAAAATCCAAAGCTAAAAATAAAATAAAACATAGTTAGACACAAGTAACATAAAAAAGGAGCATGAAATCTGTAATGAAATCTCATTTTCTTAACCTCCTATGAAGGCTTTTCACTCGCAGGTTATGATCGTTAACAAATTTCCAAAAAAAAAAAACGCAGTTATGGATTTTTAAACCTGGATAGATACACTTTTTCCAATTGTGGCATTTCGCCCCAACAATGTTTCGACCAAACTACAGTGCTTTGTAGCCTGGTTCTTGTTGGCGGTACTTTGATTGATAGTAAACAACATCAATGTTGTCGGTTAAATGCAACAATATTTTGGCTTCTGTTTTGTTACAGATTTCTTAACTTGCATCTTCTTTTTTCTACTCTAGCATATCATCATCCATACATCGCAGCTAGCTGTACTCTCCTGTATCCTCATCATCTTTTGCATCGTCAGGTTTTTTGCTTGCAACTTTCGTGTTATTGCATCGTTTAGCTTTTCTTAAATGCAACAAACGGTTAAGCAAGTATTTTTTTCAGTTTCTTTTTTTGTTTGATTGGCTTGACTTGGCTTGTTTCATGAATATGTACTTGTGCGAGCCAACATCATTCCGCCGACAATGTGGTGGTGATGGATGCACATGATGCACTCGTACTTACAACTTGTTCACCATTGTTTGATCTTAATTTACTGATAAAGTTCTTGTGCCGCCGTTGTTGGGGACTGGGGATATACTCTTTTAAGGTGGCGGTTTTTCTCTCGTTTGTCATAACTACATGAGTACGTAAAGTGCTAGCAACTGTTGCTATTGGCGTTGCTGAAATCTAGTGTGGAGTACAACGCAATTGCTGATGGCGTTGGGATAATTGTCACTATCGTTCACCCAGCTAGCGGTTGCTATGAAGAACTGCAGTTTGTTGTAATTTTTCTAAGAGCTTCCGCATCCTACATCATCCATTACGGGTACTTGGTGTTTGAAATAGTCATTGAATGTGACACCCAAAGAGAGTATTTCCCTATTTTTCATTGAGAAAATGTTGTAATTTATCCGAAACATTAGAATTAGTTAAATTATATATATCACAGAACAAAATTGGGAAATATTTTATATTGGGCGCATTTTGAGCCAGCACATTCCATAATAAATTTTCGTAATACCACTTATGAACCGATTTTTTGGATTATCTCTCCAGTTTATATGATATCACGCAAACCAACTTTGAAACATACTATTTTAGTTCTATTTAGAACCTCTTACGTTTCTCACACTGATTTCGCTATCATGATTTAATAAGACGATTGTGAATAATAGGTAACCGCAAAATTTAAGAGTGTCTTTATTTTTCCAAACTAACCTCAGCCGTCGAAAGACAACTTAAATACTCGTACATTTTGTAACATGGCATAATTTTACATATAGAAAAATATAGGATTATCCATTCAGTGGTTTCAATACCGCCGGTAGGCTAGAAAATACCCGCCTCTGCAGTGCTATTTAGGGAAATGGATCGAATACCGAATCAAATCTGAATCGTTTAACAACCAAAGAAAGTGTAAAAATAGTTAAAACTACAAAAGTGGTGATTCAAACGCAGGCTTTAAGTTTTCTTTAGCTATGATGCTCATTTCTCACTCCACGGTTACGTCAACAAGCAAAATTGTCGCATATAAGGCTCGAAGATCCCAGAAGTGATTGTGGAAAAGCCATTGAATCCGGGAGAAGTCACTGTTTGGTGCGCATTATGGTTTGGAGGTGCTTTTGGCCAAAATACATTTGGTACTTTAAAACATTTGCTTCTGAATGTTACGTTTTTGGCGCATTAAAAGATATTCAATATATTCATCCCTTCGGGTGAAGGTAGCAAAAAGGAAAATGTGAAATTATTAAATATGGGGAACATTTAACTGGAATATAAAATCTGAATGACAAACGATTAATTGTTCGATTTCATTATGTTTTAGAATTTTCTGCGTTTTTTGCGTTACTTGACACTCATAAAAACCTACGCTACTGGTACACTGCGGTGTGATAAAATATGATATAAATGATAGCATCTAACTATCATTTTACATAAGTTTACTGCCCATGAAACCTATAAACATATCGTCATTTCTCATTTGAATTTAAGTCCAAAAAAGAAAAATATTTTTTTACGTTTATAACTACAACATTTGCGTACCGAAAAATCTCTGCTGTTCCGCTATAAATTACAATTACAAATGACAGTGACTGCCCATAAAATGGATGAATACCAACGACCAAACGACCAGCAGCAGCTTAGCAACACTGTACTTCTATGTCCTCAATTGCTCCAAACGGAAAAAGGAAATATTTGCGCACTGAGCGAGGTAAATGTAAAAAAAATGAGTTGTTGGTATGGAGGTAATAACAAAAACAATTTTCGCGTATGTCGCTTATTTTGCTACAATCTAATACAAATGTTCTACAAGCTATTGAGTGTACCACAAAACATATAGACAATCTTGCTTGTTTCCACAGTCACATGCAAATTCATATGTACTCGTACATGTATGTACATGATCGTAATCCACCTCAAGATGTCGCTGTTAACATGCAGCATACATTGTACGATAGACTTCTTGAGGCCTCTTCATATCAACTCGTAACTGCTTTTTACAACAGCTTTAATTGCACCCATTACAAATTCAGAGGCTGCTTCCTTCCCGCAACGATCGATGTTAATTGAACTAAACACAATTTGTAATAGGCCGGTAAGGCAGTTGTTTTTATTGAAATGCTATTGGTCAGCGTGGACACAACAAGTAGCTAAATAATTTGCATTATCAGGTGTTAAACAGACGATGTTAAGTGACGTTCCGCATGTTTTGGCGATGGGAAATGCTTTGACACAGTGTTTTGTGATCATACAACGGACACAGACCCTATTGTCGTCTTTCGTACTTAAAGTTAAACCCACATTTTAATACCAACTTTGACCTACATTTCGAATATAACAGACTTCTACTCGTGTATAGCTTCACCCGAAACAAAGAGAGTATGTATCACTTGACATTGCAGAAATAAAACAGTCAGAAGAAAGCGTCTAAAGCACTAATTATCCTTGAACAAATGTGCTTATTGACAGTACGACCTTGTGGCAAGAATTCATGATGCACCACGCCATTGCAATCGAAGAAAACTGTGAGCAAAACCTTCACATTTGACCGAAATTGACATGCTCGGACGAGCATCGTTATTGACATCTTCTTGGCCTTCCTTAAACCAGTTATACCACAATTGAACTTGTGTTCTACTCGAAGTAGACTCGCCAAAGGTCACAGTCAACATTTCAAATGCACATTTAATTTCATTTTGTACACAAAACTTATTACAGCTTCTTTGATCCATTTTTTCGAATAGTAAAAAATCGAAGAGCACACCAAAACACGACTGACCGTTTTAACTGTCAAAAACAAACTGACAATCCAAAATGGCTGATATTGTCAACATATATCACAGACATGTGTACCAATAACAACAAAAAAATGCGAAAATCGAACATACGTAACTCACGAAATTTGAAAAAAATCGTTTTTTTATCACACCTCGTACGATAACTGCCGTAAATTTTCATGAGACTTCCTAAAACTAAGCACTGTCTAGTTTTATAGCAACAGCCGGAGATTGTAAATGATTGCAAATTGACCGATTTCCCAAATTCAATTTCTCCACTACTTCTAATGTGTGAACTGCAGCAGCTTAAGTTTTTGTTGTTCGTATTGCATTGGCAAAATATGAAAAATCTAACGATGCCCTTTTATGCCATATACCGTTAGGTTCATGTCTTTAATTCAGCCAAACTAAATTCAGTCAAATTTCGCATAACAGTACATATCCCCTACTGACATATATTTCATTCAGTTCTACTAAGTTTTATAAAGTGGCTCAATGGTTAGTACAATCCATTGTTCGCATTATCGCGAGATCAAATCCTGCAACAGCCACCTACTATTATTTTAGCGGCGGTCATCCGCTAGTAATTGCTTCTCAAACTGTCACGTTCGGAATCGTCATCAAATTGTAGGTCCCGTTAAGTGACGAGTTCTAAAAATTGAACTCGTATAAGGTCATTAAATGTGAGAAAATCTCCCATATGTCATTTATGGGAAGCAAAGAATTTTTTCGCATACAAATTAGGCGATTTACTATGTGAACGAATGAATGAATGAATGTTATTGTGTGATATATGAATGTTATTGTGGTCCATTAGTCAATTCTATGGAAGGTACCAGAAAACATGGCCTGATTGGGTCAACATATTGTTCTTTTGCTAGCTATGACTAAGCACATAAAGCATAACATTTCAATTATCTGCTATCGATAGACTAATTGGCCCTTGAATCCCTTGCATGCTTAGAGATGTAAGAGTTTCTCACTTTCAGTAAGCTAACATGCACCCTTTTTTTAAACTCGCTAAAAGGTATTTTCTACTTAACAACGATAACGAATGTCTTTTACTAGCCTTACCGATCGCTCAACTATTTGAAGTAATCGACAATGCTATAGGTGAAGAAAGGCGGCTGTATCAATAATCGAACCCATGATTATTCGAACGATAGTCGCGTACCGCCACTATCCGCTTAACTAATAGCCTTTGTCGCTTTAAGGTCACAAAGCACTGTGGACCATCTACACAAGTCAGAGTATGCTCCGATACATGTAAGTCGTGGTAGGAAGTTTCTGAATATTTGGGTCTCCTATTTGGAACATTAGATATATGAAAGACTTTAACAGTAGTACAGTTAATTTCACAAGGTTTAGTAGAAGGTTGGGATCGTAGAAGATATGCTATGTTGTAGTTCCCGTCGGAGCGAAGATTGTAGACATTCCCAAAGAAGACTTCCAAGGATGATTTAAGTAAATGAAAAACTTCAACAGTAATATTGTTAATTTTACAAAGACTAATACAAGGTTGAGATCGTTGAAGATATTCTATGCTATACCCTCGACTGTGAAAAAAGTTTGGGTTCTCAAGAGAGACATCCGAGGACGATCTAGGGGCAGAATTGGAGCAAAGCTCATAGGGTTAGTCTTCCTACTATTGCAAGTGCAGACTAATGTTCATAATGCGTCTTTATATGTAGGACATTTTCCTCCCCTCTCTCTCTTTCTCACTAGGAAATCACAATTTTCTAAATCATAATGATTTCTTTATGGAATTTTTTGTTGCCCAGCAATTGCTTTGGACGGTAAATTTTGTTAATATCGCCGAGAGAAAATTTCCAACACCTTCAACTCATGATGTTGCATTTTATGCGGATATAATAAGTCTGACAGTCTGACTTATATATGTGAGTGTTGCCACATGTGTAGATATGAACACATAGCACATACGTATATATGTATGTATGTGTTATGTGTGATATCTCTTATGCCATTAGTGAATCTGACAAATGCTCCATCCTAGCCGCCAAAATGCAAGCGGGCGAAAAAAGCGTAAGCAACAAATGGAGATAAGAGAAGTAAAACGGCTCCATGAGATGCCAGAAAAATATGTGGCGTTAACAAAGCAGAACGTTTTCCGCCCAGTTTAGTTGCGGTTGTTTCGTCTGGTTGGCAAATACCGCAACGTGGCGCACAAAAAAAAAAGCGAAACAAACGTCCAAATGGCCAAATCTATTCGAATATATGGATCTGTAGTTGTTAATGCTGCAATTTATGGAAGTGCTGGAGTTGCAACGGCTGACAAGGCTGATGCCGCTTTAGCTCTTTTCCTCTTCGACCCAGCAATGAGATGGGTATGGCGTAAAGGGGGCTCAAAACCAAAAGGAAATGTTGCAAATAAATTGCAAATTATTTTACTGGGTATTTGTTATTCGGTGCTGTTGTTTCTTCTATTCACACCGATTTTTCTTATGTTCACTTAATTTATCGTCTTTCGGTTGGCAAATAATAAGTGAAAGTCCCTTTCGGATAATGATACATAACGGAGCCCATGCGTTTGCTATTTCGTGCACTGTTATCTCTCTTCAGTTGGTGGTGATGTCGCTGGTGCTGCACCAACATTGCTGACCGCCCCGTGTGCCCGGCGTCGACCGCATAATGATTGTGTTAATTTTGGCAAAATTGTGTCCATATTTTGCATATTTTTCAAATTGAATTCTCCAAAAACGGCTTTGTACATTTGCCAATTTGCATTGAATTGATAATGATTGAAAATGGAAAGTGTTAGCTTCTTTTAGCCCAGGAGATTGTGGTGTGTCTGTAGTGATCTCTCACCAAAAAACTTCGTAATTAAGGCAGGGTATTGCACGGATGGGGGTAAACCATCAGCTAAGGTTGAGTAATAACAACCCAAATGTGTAATCTAGTGATGAATTTCATTTCAAAGACATTTGAGATGTTAAAGAAATAAATCAAGTAAATTTGGATGTCTACAAAACAAGGATATCGAGTATGTTTCCAATTTAGCAACCCTAAGCAATCCTCCGGATCAAAATGTATTTAATGCACGAAAAAAAAATTTTTTTCGTAAACTCGTTTTTTGGGTATTCGACCAACAAAAAAACTGAGTAAACAAACAAGGTTTTGCTTGCAATAAACTCATTCTTGATATATTCTATAAAATATAATTATTTCTATAAGAAACACTCCATACTTAGTATAGAGGCAAACGGGAGCAAGACATTGAAAATATTAAAGTATATAAAGCAATCTAATCTGATCGCTTAAAAAATTTCGATGCTATTATTAGCGCTAAATAACAACGCATTTTTCTTAAAAGTTGAAATGTTTTTACTAATGCTGAGGTTTTCATATATGTACACAAAATTAAAATTGACAAAAAACACTTTGAGCGCCGAGCCCGGTAGATTACCTTTAGCTCGTGCGGAACTCAAATATCGAGCCAACCAGTTCAAATGGTCCGCAATCATCGTTATCGCTAAAATTCCACAACAGAATTTCGTAAACCAATATTGGCACAAAGAATATGGGCGTTTTAAGCCTCCATATTCACGAATTGATTTGAAAGTAAACTGACTACTGAATACTCTCTGATGTATCACAAAGTGAAGCTTGAAATATCAACATTGTAACATGCAATTTAATCAGCTGAATTAAGCCATCCAAAAAGAGCAAATACGCCACCTGTGTGAAAAAAACAAAATTACATTTCTGCCAAGCCACCATTATGAATCAACTTTTCCTACAAGCTGAGGAGCCTGATAGAGAAACTAAATCAATATAAGTTTCTAAGTTTAGTTTTGGCTCAGGTAAGAAACGAATCACAAAAAGTAGCAGAGTCGAACTTCTGATATACTTTTAAAGAAAACCAGTATAGAAACTTCAGTCAGATGAATTTACTTACATATTTCTTAACGCAGAACCACATTTTTTACAAAGCATTATAATGGAATGTAATTGCCAAAAATTTATGTTAGTACAGTTTAGTAATTAGGGATTTTAGTGGAAAATTTTATTTTAGATAAATCCTCCAATTTGTGTAAGAAATACTAGAGGGGATATAAAAATGCTCTTCGTTTTCATTCCTTGAATTGACTGAATACAGTACAGCTGCTAGAAGGATATGAAGCTAAGAATATATAGGTTAAATAGGTAATTTGTATGCAAGGTACCAGAAGGAGTGTGGTTATTTGGTCAATTTTTCTCAGGGCTTACAGTGAACTGTAAGCCAATACAGTGAACAAAAACGTGGACTATCGGTCAAAAATTACAGATGAAAGAATGGATTTCGGAAAATCGACCTATTCGTATGGGAGATATCAGAAGGGGTGTGGCAATGTTGTTCATTTTCATTATAAGACTTTCTTTACTTTGATAAGCGGTCAGCGTGACTAAATTTAGTGCAATCATGTAAGAGATATGAATCTATTGTAAAATATTGATGCAGGATAAACAAACTCTAATTTTATTTCTAAAAGTTGGAAAGCTGGTTCACATTTACAAAACTAAGAATATTTAAAAGACTTTAAAACACTGTGGAAAAGGATATACAACACTGTTAGTTTAATTATTCTTTACGTTTACCAATTTCTTAACACAAATACAAGAGATTACAAGGTATAAACACATATTTACCCAACAATTTTTCACTACACAAAGTTATCCCACTAATTGACACCAGGAATATAAGACTGCATAAAACCGGTAACGGGCTCACAATTCATTACAGCACAACAAAATAAATGTCCAGTAATCTAAATCAAATTGAATGGATTTGTCAATAACTGAAAGAAAAGAAATTTATTATCAATTTTAACAGCAACAAATAGTATAAGAAGAAAAGGAAAAAAGCGAAAACAAAAACGAAGAGAGAAGTAAAGACAGTAACAGATAAAAAATGAATACTACTCCGTGAGTTAACACGGCATTACAAGGCATCAAAACTCAATGTTGTGAATTTAAATCATTTTGCCTGCTAAGCCAGATGATGCATCGCTTCTGGGGCACTTACTCACATGCATGAGTAGTTATGTCTACCTTCCACTGCTCTCAGACATTGAAGGAAACAAGCTCTTACTCAGTTACCGGAGGAATCGACAGACCAACAGTCAGGACTACGCATTTATCATTCCTTCAGTCATCCGCAAACGTCAGATGAAGTTAAACAAACACCCACGTCCACGGGTTTCATCAATAGGCCTCCGAAATGTTGAACAATCGTCCTAACCTCATGGTGGTAAATCATGTTGCAAACAGGAATTCATATGTGCAACAGTGTTGCCATGCAATGGTTTAGAAATAAATGCTCTTGCAGAAAAGATAACCTAAAAGTTAATTGATTTTAATTAAATATTATTTATAAAGGATAATTAATAA
Source organism: Philornis downsi (assembly GCA_019455685.1). Taxonomy (NCBI): domain Eukaryota; kingdom Metazoa; phylum Arthropoda; class Insecta; order Diptera; family Muscidae; genus Philornis; species Philornis downsi. Next base: position 978,795 of record JAHXMU010000017.1, read on the forward strand.
AACGCTAAACTAAAAGTTATAATTTAGAAATTAGAATTTCAAGATGTCTGAATTTTTGAGAAAGACACTCACAGACTCCCTCGTAAGAACTTATTCTAAAGAATCGAAAGTCTGAAATATTGCGCTTGACTCTATCAAAAATATTAAATTATGTTCTTAGCATTCTAAAAATGAGCTGTGAATTCGGGTTCGTATGATGAACCAAAAATAAGAATAAAATTTAAGCCTCATGAGCCATATATTAGAGTTCATGCTCGCAAAACTGGCTTTATTTAAAAACTACGAGTATGTTAAAATTTAAGTTTATTATTGTTTTTGAAAAGTGTGGTTTGTCAATCAGCCTATGAGCCAACTTTCCGCGCACAAGCCTGGACACTGCGCTTGTTTTTCTAAAAGCTATGGTCCCTTTTACGGACCTCAACTGAATTAAAAACTGTCGTGCGCTGAGGTGTTCACAGGCTACTAATAAAACTGTTGATTCACGTATACCATCAATTATATACGGGGGGGAAACCTCAAACAGAAGTTGGAACAGAAGCCCACCAAATGTTGACAAACCCCAAGAACTTTACAGGTATCATGGTTTAAATATATGCATATGGATAGTGATGGTGTTTCTAATATGTAGAATAGGTAACCATAATCCCTGGTCACGCTGCTAATTTTCTTCTGAGATTTTGTTGCCCTTTGATAAAGGGAAAACATTGTTGAGTAAAAGTTGAAAATTAAAGTCCATTTAACAAAATCTTCAATAATGGATTTATTCGCCTCAGCGAGGGATGATAGTAAGAGAAATCTCATTCCAAAGCAGCCAGAAATAAAGTTGATAAGTGATGATTTATGCCGCGAATACCGCCACAGGAGTCTCACCAATCCTTCTCATTGCACAGGGTGGAAAGGTAAGTCAATAAATCTACCGAGCCACAGAAGGCTCACCAATCCTTCTCATTGAACGGGGTGGAAAGGTAAGTCAATAAATTTACCTTAAAAAGATTTTGGACGATGCCTTTCACCTTGAGCATGTAGACAAATCGACAGTTTTATTTTTTCACAGCAATGGCCACCAAATTCCCCGGACTTAAATCCAATGAATTTTTCCATATGGTTCCTTCTGGAGGCCAAAGTATTATATGAACTAAAAAAATATGAGATTGTGAGGCAGTGAAGCCTTCCCTTACAGGCTGAATGCAATTATCCGCGCTAAAGATAGATTCGTCGAACAATATCATATTTTTGTTAAAATTTGAAATGTTTTTGCAATATACTGAAGTTTTTAAATAAAAAATCTAATTTGGCAGAATCGCAGGACACTTACGATATCGACCACTGACGAAATTGAAATCATTGTGCCGCTACTCACTTTGATATCGTACAAAGACTATCGTACGCATTCTTTTGGATCGATTATACTCGTATGTGTACCATATGCGCAAAAATTAATTCCGGTTGGTTAGTCTTGTCAACCAATGCTCGCAATTTAACGAATATCTTTTCTTAAAAATTAAAAAATGATCTTTTTAATTTCGAGCTTTTTCTAAATAGGATTTTTTTTTTCATTAAATTTGTTTCTTTTCTTGATTTCCCCATAAAAATCGTATGCAGAAATGAAACATCCTTAAAACAAAAGTACAAATTCGCCAAAAAGTCCAACCTGGGCATCTTCTCTATCTTGTAAACATTCATAGCAATCAACTTGGTATGAGAGTATGGCGCACACACCAACCAGTATCCCGTGCCTTCATACATAGTGTTGTTTACATAGAGTGTGACATGCAACATTATTTTGAAATTTTTACTTTCCTTTCGGTCCCAGCTGTTTAAGTGGTGGCTGCAAAAAAAAAAGCTGTACAAGTAAACCAGAAGAAAACCCCCGAAACTGCCTGAAACAGCCAGACAAAAAGACGGGACGGACAAACAGATCAATGTTCGCATTTCCCCGGAGTATTTTGGTCTTTGCACTGACTATGGAGTGGAACCCGTTCGCTCGCTGGATGTTGGGTAGGTCGACAACTTGGTCGACCACAAAATTGCATAAATGCGTTACGAACGTCCCCCCTCCAATTTGGTCCCTGTATTGGTGCACCTCATTATGTGGCTTATCGTGAGAGGATGGTGATATTGATGGTCAGCATCGGTATCGGTATCATTAACATCGTTTTTAGCATCATTGTTGGTTCACTCACATCACCAAGTGAAGTGATTGTCATTAGCCTGTTTCATTTTTTTTTTTTTTTTTTTTTTGTTTTTGTTGCCTGGTACCTCTCATGCGGCCGTAAACTGTGGAATGTAAGCCACGAGTGTAATAAAATGTTTTCACATCTAATTTGATGTCGAAGCTTTTGTAAGACAATGCACAGTGGGCCGTTAGTTTATATGTTCACAATCGAACGACAATATTAAAAGAGTAGGCGCTCGAAGAGTTACCAAAAAAAAAAGTTTATTGTTGAAAAACTTCAAGTATATCGTAAAAACAAACAGTATGTTATTGTTCGGCATAACCACCGTTAGTGCGGATAATAACATCGAGTCTATCCAGGAAGGCTTCACGTGCCGCAAGAATGTGACCTGATGATATTTTGTTCCATTCTCGGCAAAGATCAATCTTAAAGTTAATACTTTGGTCTACAGAATGGACCATATGGAATAATCCCTAGGGTTTCAGTTCCGGAATGTGGTGACCATGGTAGTGAAAAAATAAAACTGGGAACTTTGTTTTATTAAACACGTTGTTTCACGTGCTTTATGGGATGGTACCGAATCTTGTCCTGCGCCAGTTCCTGCAGCCCAAATCATTACTAATGCAAACGCTCTGTTGCGTTTGAATTTCATTTCGATAACATTTTTAAACTGCGACATAAAACGATATGCTTCCGAAGGCTTACAAACAACATAACGGGCGTTTGGTTGAAAAATTAGCATGAAGTTGGTAACACTTTGAGTGTCTGCCTTTGTGTATAGAAAAGAACTGAAGAGATCTACATTACATGCGATATGCTTCCGTAGGCTTGTAAACAACATAACAGGCTGATGCTTGTAAAAAAAAGAGCGCGCTGTCATTAGCCATTTGGTTGGCACAGCAGCGTGAGGTTGGTAACCCTTCGGTCGCCTAAAGATCTAATTCATGTACATGTGATAACTAACACTTATGATCGGAAAAACCAAACCTAAGGGTGACACCTAGGAAAGAGAGTGTAATGGTGAAAATTTGCGGCCTGTCATATGTATGGTCTGATTGTAAAATGCAGGAATACAGCAATGTTAACAGTCTTTTAGGGTATCAGAAACACATTTGGCCTCTTAGGTGTACAAAGTTAGATCTCAAATAATACGAAGTATTATTCAAAGTTGATTATGAAAAGCGTTGGATGAAAGCAGCAGTCGGCAAATAACGAATAAAAATAAATATTTGGTTGAGAAAACATATATGGGGTTGACATTCACTTCTCTCCGAATCGTTGTTGAGTTTAATAGATGAAATTGTTGCTTTATGGTTCAGCCCTTCGTTAAACTCCAAACATGAATAGTAAAATGTGTTAATTAGAACATGCTTTCAATTTATCTAAAACTAAAACATCAGTCTTATGGTAACTAAAGTGAGAAAGAAACTAGTATGAGTAACATAAACGAAACATTCTGTCAAAAGTCGATTTCATCAAAAACCCGTGCATATAAGTGGTACACTGCAACCTGCAGCGGTCGATATGTGTTGGAAGATTTGCCTCGCTCTGATCGGCCATAAAAGGTTTCAACTGAAGTTAACATAACATAATGACTGAAAATCGTCATCTAATAAATTATGGAAACGGAGCGGCTTAGCTATTAGTCGAAAAACTGGGTCAATCGATTTTAGCAAGCTTCTCTTGAAACGAACTTACCGCATAAACAGGTACAGGTAGTAACCACTTGGTGGCAGACATAGATAATAAGCTTCTGACTAGTCACTATTGAGGTGTATTCTGTGGCGTTCTCTTGATGGATCACAATATCTCTCCCACTGGGCAAAGCTGGCCGCTTCTGGGAGATTGCTTCCTTCATATGGTCCAATTGTAGTACAGATCCTAATAAAGAGTTTGGCCATAGATAAATAACTCTTAGTATATGATTCCCTGCCAATCCTTTCAAACACGCAGCAAAACCTTTCTGTAACTGACCCATTTCCATCACCAATCATCATCCGCTACAGAAATAGTTGAACTTTGTTGATGGAAATTCGGTCCATAAAGATTTTTTGGGTTAACGTGTTCATCAGGATCACAAATACTTTTCACATTTTCAGCCGCCTAGCTTTTATTAAATAAAACCTGTAAAATATGGCATCTTTGCTCTGTGCTGGTGTCCACCCTTGACGCGATCTTAAAGAAAACTGAGTCAAGCAATCAAAAAAGTAGTGTCTTTTTACAATGAAACTTTATCTTTATAACGCTATCTAGAGTAAACTGATAACCGTTATACAACGCGAGATACAGTTTTCTAACGACACCTATTGGAAAAATAATGTATTAGCACGATTTTTATCTTTATCTTTATAACGCTATCTAGAGTAAACTGATAACCGTTATACAACGCGAGATACAGTTTGCTAGCGACACCTATTGGAAAAATAATGTATTAGCACGATTTTCTTAAACTTAGCTTTCGCATATGTGCAGATTTTACTCGAACGTGATCGAGCATAAATCCATATCAATAAGCGCGAACTCATACTTAATACTTATTTTCATACACAGATATTTTGGCTTTTTCCACACTTGCACGCAAGTGAGATTCGTTATTTATCTAATCACGAGAAACGCACGCCAGTGGTTGAGCGTGAGAGTGCGTTTTTTATGGGTGCAACAAAAATTCATCTTCTTTATGCACTGTGCGTTTCATGAAGTTTCCATTTTTATCCTTTCTATGGAATACCTACATACACATCGTTGAGACTCGTAACATACCACAAGCAGTGGCACAATCTTGAGGCACAATATAATTTATCAACCGACGAAATAAAAAAAAACGCCAAAGGAACGTTTTGTCGATCCTACACTCCAGAATCGACTCCAGTCCTAAGTATGGAAGAAAGAACAATGACATAAAAGAATATGAATCGGTTTGTTTTGCCAGGGAACGAACAAAAGAGTCTGATACTCGCTCCAGTAGTAGTGGTGGTGGTGGTGGTAAATTCAATTGACTGATGGTTAGTAAAATTGCTCATATCCCTTCCATCCAACCAATCAGTTATAGAGCTATGTTTGCGTTCAATATTCCCGTGGGGACACTCTTGTGTGTGTAACAGGAATAAGGGAGCGTAGCAGCAAAAACAGCACAATGTGATTATCCTGAAGTGGGGACAAAGGTAGCAAAAAAGCAGAACATAAGAACACTAACTTTAATTTTAGGACAACTCAAGGTTGGGGAAATGTATAAATACTTATACACACATAGGAGTACGTATGCCCGAATGTACATGAATCCTTGATTATGTCTCACCCATCCTCCTTAGCTACCTTGGTGTGCAAAACCAATCAACGAAATTGTTTGATAACCTAATAATAATAATGCCTATCGACAACAAGGTGTTTGAGCGTCTGCCTGCCGTTGTGCATATTATGGTTATTGGCAATCGAAAATGATAAAATTCGTTCTTTGCAATTTTCTACATGATCTGTATGCACTTTCCTTTGGCGAGCCATGGGCTATATCATTGATACCGCCAATGTGTCACAAGAGAGTGGTGACAACTGTTTGCGTATTTATGGATACAAACCAAACAATTCCCGTGGGTGTCTTTGCTCACATTAAAAACATATTATAAGGCTAAGTAAAAAGAAATTCATTATTTTCCCAACAGAGTAGTTTATATCTCGCGTTGTCTATGTGCAATCAGGTTACGATAGATGGAGCTAGAAAGATAAAATTTCGTACTCTAGAAATAACTACTACGAAATTAACGTTGGTATTAATGGAAATCGTCAACACTAACCGTCAACTACTTTGATTGCCCAGACGCTAAACATTACACAAAAAATCGGATGGCACCAATTAAATAAGGTTGGATACAAAAGGAAGCTGAATGTGTGGCCGCTACGAGAGTGAACGCCAAAAGGCCTCGTGGACCGAATTTTAATGTGCGAATCGCTACTGAATCGCAACGAAATTGACCCATTTCTGAAGCGGACGGCGACTGGTGGTAAAAAATGAATTACTTACGACACTGTCGAGCGGAAACATATTTTGTCGAATCAATGTTAGCCGGGGCAAAGGGCAGCCAAGCCCGTTTTTTACGACCAGAAAAGCTTCGCTGCCTATTTGGATGGCTTGATAGGAAATTATCATCAATATTACTTCTTACATTATGACCGACTGGGGCGCGATGATTGGTATACGCGACTATCGTTCGCATGACCGCTGGTTCAATTTTGCATACAGCCACCTATCATTATTTGTGCAGCGGTCACCTCGATGTGCCTGACGAACACTTCGGGTAGTTGAGTCGACAAGTCTAGTAAATGCTTTTCAAACTATAGAATCGTAGGTAAATTGTGGGTCACGTTGAGTGAGTCTAAAAATAGAACGCATGTAGGCTTATTGAATGAGAGAAGCTCTTAAATATATCATTCATGAAATGCAAAGTAATTTGTCGGTGTTCTTTGTACTATCAACTGTTGGAGCGTCTGAAGGAAGCAAACGCACAGAAGCTGCCAATGGGAGAGAAATTGTGTACCATCAGAACAATGTCAGGTCGTCAACGTAACGTCAACAGTGATTCGCCAGAAACTCAGGCAGCTTAGTTCAGATGTCGGAATGTGAAACCCAGTAGTCACTATATGTTCCTGTCTATGGCGAAAGATTTTGCTGGTAAAAAATTCGCCTCAAGAGATGCTTGTAAAATCCGACTGCGTCAGTTTTTTACCAATAGGAACAAGGGTTTCTGTGAGAAAGGCATTATGAAACTGCCTTTGAAATGGCAACAAGTCATCGAACAAAACGGTGCATATTTGATCTAAATCGAATCATTCCAGCTTTCTTTGAGCTTGTTTATGAAAGTTCAACCCTGAGCATGTTTCAGCTACATACCATTTGTGTTGGGAATCTATAGGTACATTAGCAACATGGGCGCACATCACGCAGTCACGTAATTAAATTTAATCAAATTTAATATTGAAATATAGTTCCAGTTCTGTCAGTTACAGAGTTGAATAGTAATGTGTCTAAATTTCTTGCCAATTACGAATTCATGGCTTTCTGCATGGCAGTTGAAATAAATGTCACAGTTTTCACATCGTGTGCCCCGTTGTTTTAGTTGCAGCATATCCTGTATGTCAGTGATAACAACCTAATACTTATTGAGGATATTTGCCGATCGGATAAATCTCTGCCCGGACAAATAATGGGTTTATTAATATTTAGGAATTTTCGTTCCATTCTTTTTCTCTCTATTTTCATTAATGGAGTATGGCAAGCCCAAAGAACAAGGATTTAGTCGCTTACTTGAAACGCTACGCTTGAAACACATTAGGAATGGCGCTGCCCAGGTACCACCGTCTTAAGGATTTTATGATTGGCTTAAGCTACAAGTCGCGTATTGCATTCCATGATTCTTGCAGCCTTTATTGATTTGCTAAAGAATGTTATCGCATAAAAACAATGTGCTAAAAATTTTCGATTCGTGTAAAGTGTCCCTGCTATTGTGGACGCTGGCAAGCGTTATCAAAAACCCTCCCTTAACCAGCACGATGTTCGAACATTAATTTAACCGTAAATTATGCCACGTAAAAGCAAAGATGTTCTCAGTTTCTATCGAATATTATATTCTCTTCAGCACATTTTTCGTCTGCTTATGAACTATGAAAGATTTATCAAAATTTTGAATTAATTTTCCAATAATTAAATTTTTAGTAAATTTTGTCTTGGAATACTTTACCGTAAATTTTCCATATGCTTAAGCGAACACATGTGCACTTTCGTCAAATTATATATTTGCACCAGCATCAACACTCCAGTCCATTAATCATTGACCAAATTTCACTTTCTTACCTGCTTCCTCTCAATCGGTATCGTAAAGTCATTACACAGAAGAGTTTTGCAAACGTCAGGAATGTTCCACTACGTCACATCACATGAAATACAGAATTTATATGAAGCAGCCAAAGAAAATGCAATGAAGAGTTTTGAAAAACTTCTTCGCTGCAGATCCTTTTTACCACAAACATAAAATCACGTGACTGCGATGTAGTGGCTGATTCACAACGTCGTCCTTTCACAGCCGCGGGGATTTTTTTTGTTGATAGATTTTAAATGACTTTTCAGGGAGAAATCTGCAAAAAATACAAATACTATATTATTAAAAATATAAGAATTGAAGAGCAACAATCAAGGAACACAGTTATTTAAGAAATTATTCAGTAAATCAGTCCAAAATAGTATATAGAACTTTATGAATTTGTGTGCTCATTAAATAGTGAGACAAGTCCAATACAGATTAAAGATTAGAGTAAAAGAAGAATAAAAACTGTCTGCGTTTCCGAGATAAATTTTTGTATTTGTGTGTTAGCCATAAGCTCGTACAACATTTATTCGATTGCGGTAAAGCTATGGAAAATTATTTCGTGCGTATCCGGCAAAACCAGATTATTTATATTCGGGTGATGGCGCATGAAGAATTAGTTCTCATATATAACAAAAACTATGTGTCGGCGGTTTGGATATAAACTTCCATACCCTCATCCAACTGCGAAGACGCTTAATGAAAGTAGTGTTTTACATAGTTTTTATTTTCTCTATTATGTTATAATTGATGTATCGGGGGGAACAGCGCTTCTAGTTTCAATAAATTTAATTTAAATTCAGTCATTGGAACCACTTTTTATCCTTTACCTCAATTTAGAAAGCCCTAACTCATAATTTCAAAAATCAATCAAAAGATGAGTTGGTGTTTATTGTTTTCTTTTAATAAATATTTTGGAAATGAGCTCGAACTTTTTGTGATTTACTTAGTACTAAGACCTTGACTCAATAAACACGATAATCCGATTATGCGTGTGTTCAACTCCCAATACAATTATCTTTCTTTCTTGCTTTGGGAAACAGCCACCTCGATGTGTCTGACAAACACTTCGAGCTATCGACAAGTCTTGTAAATACTTCTCAAACTGAAGTTTGGAACCGTGGTCAAACTTTACGTTAACTAGAGTTAATCTAAAAATAGAGTGCGCGTAAGATCACAGAATGTGGGAAACTCTCCCATATCTCCCTCATGGGGTTAAAGCAAATTTGTTTTTTTTTTATGACTCTCAAAAAAGCACAGGAAATTAGTCGATAAAACAGAAAATGTTTATTGTTATTATTATTTATTGTGGTATAAAATCCATGAGTTTTCTTTCCACAAATCTCGCCTTTGTGCAGATAATATTCTTTAATCGCAATTTGACCTTCTGGCAAGAATTTCGAGTTCACAGCATCTTGATTATCATGGTATTGTGCGCTCCGATTAATGCATTAACTTTTGATTGACATTAACGTTGTTTTTTCCGTTTCTGGTCAGTTCAAAGGCCCCATTCTGAAGCTTTTTGATGTCTCACGAAATGTCTCACGCTGTACTGCGTTCGTTCCATCACTTCTTCAGCCGCTTTTTCGCAATAAAGTTTTTGAAGGAAATTCAATTGTTTCAGCACTGATCGAGCACCAGCTCAGTTTTTACCGGTACTTGGAATGGCCTAATATATTGCCAGTTCGTATCTGGTGACTGTAAATGGATAGTATTGGCCTGCATCCTTTAGTACCTCCCCTACAAATCAACTGATTTTCCAAAATTCAATAGCAACTTAAATTTTTGACTAATACACTGCTCTATAAAATTTGGTAAAATTAAAAAAAGAATCGACCGAATAACCACGTCTTTCCTAGTACCTCCTATACAAACCCATATACGATTAAACCCATAAACCACCCCCTTCTCATAGAAAACTTCTGAAATTCATTTTTTTCCTTGTAACTCCTAAATCGTAGACTAATGCCAGCGTTGCCTAGTAAAAATTAGAAAAATGATCAAGTGACAACGCTCCTTCTGACCGATTTAACCAATATGTTTTCAGCTTCATATCGTTCAAGCAGTTGTACTAACTTCAAATAAATTTGAGTTTTAAAGAAGAAAATGGATGGCATTACCAAACACATTCTAGTACTCAGATTTTTGCATTAATGAAAAAGAATTTTGGGCGAAGGCATATGTAAATCAGTTGTTAATGACTGAAATTTCTGTACTGATCCATTCTCAGTAATTTTTTAACAAAATGTGTTAAAAAAACTGATTTTCACAAAAATACGAGATATGGCCTCTGTATGTTAAGGTATTGGATATGCCATAATATTGACAAATTTATAAAATCATTTAATTCGTACAAAGTTTTGAATTTGTCGTTGACACTCAAGCAACAGAATTGATTACTCCAGTTTCATTTATTTTATGCAAATATTTATTTCAACTTCCATCCTTCGCATGAGGGAGAGTTCCACAGAAGACACGCATCCGATTCCTTAAATGATTTGCATTTAAATCATTCTTGTTTCAAGCATAAACGGTATAAACATTATATGCATATGGAAAATTTAAATGTTAGCGAAAGTAACCGTGAAAGGTTTGGTAAAACATTCTCAGTCATGTCGAAATCACGCATAAAGCCACACCCATCATCGTTGTCACGCATATGACGGCTGATATTGAAATAAGAATTGTTTTTCGGGTAAAAATATTTAAAAATTATGTTGCGAATAAATCGCAAAGCTTTTGACAAAATCTCAGATACGAGGATCGTTGGAAAACTACCAAAAAGAAGTCACAAGTTTCAGTCAAGTAATTAAACTGCGAGAAAATTACAACCTAACAACCTGTACTATAAGGAAACGTTCAGCCAAACAAACTTTTCCTTGATAAGAATTTTCATTCCCTCAGCAAATTTTTCTATGACAAAATGCTACCCATGTTGAAATTCTTTAAGAAAATTCATCTCAATCAATATTTCTACAGATGAGGCCATCAAAACGTAGCCCTGTATTAGAAAATATCGATAAACAATGTTTACATGTTCCCATCAAACGAATAGTTTTATAAAAAATTCTTCGACCAATGACCTCATGGAAAGCATGTATTCGCAAAACACATAGTTTTCTATGAGATCTAGATTGTACAAAAAAAAAACAAGTAATGACGCTAATTCCTATAATAAAAGTTCTGCCATCATATCTTTTCTGTAAAAACCACGTTTATATGAAAACTACAATAACATCCCACCACTATCCGCCACTGTAAATGTATGATATCCAAAAAATGCTCTCGGCGATAAAAATGCAAATTTTAAGATGATGAAAGGCTTAAGAAACCAGCCAGGGACGGGTTTACATAGAACCTTTTTACATAAACTTTGACCAAAATGAAAATTTACGCGTGCTTACGTTTGAATAAAAATGTTAGTGTGGATGTGTTGGCATTGACTGATCTCTAGGATTACTACTTTTTTACAATTTATCTCGTGGCTATGGCGCGTTTTTAATGCTACTTTGTGTCACTTCCTCCGTCAGTTCCTCCGCGCTTTCAAACAAAGTAGTTCAGCCATTTGGTTTACATTCAGATTCAGTTTCAGTTGAATTTCATTCAAGAATCATAATAATGTGGCACTGATTGAAGTGTCATTTTGTTTTGCTTGAATAGCCACCTAATGAGTATTTGTTTGCTCCGTTTTCATCAGCAAAAATTCATTTTTCGGGCAGTATGGAAACCTCAATATCTTAACTGCTACAAGCTCGTTATCGTGGATGGAAGCATGAAATTGTAGACATTTTTATGCCAAACGAAAAAAATATAACTTCGAAAATTTAAATTCATAAGAATTTTTAACGTTGTGTGAAACTACAATCGTTATTTGTTTTGTCAGCCAGGGCGTTTCGTTGTTTGTACGAAAAAAATTGAATGTCAGCACCTGTCCATTTGATGCCACCCAAATCAGATTACAACATTTCGCTTTTTTTTAGTATTCATTGCGTTCAGTTCTTTTCGCATTTTGATAAAATGTTGAAGCTACATCCGTTTAAATGTATTTCTATAGGCCACGTTTTTTATTGACAAAATTTTCACAAAATTGAATTAAATTTCATTCTTATTGTTGCAATTTAAGCACTTTATTACTGTTGTTAATGAACTGGATAAAAAAACGTGTTTTGGTTTTAATATTTTTCTTACTAAAACATTAATATCGATTAGGGTTTCCAGCTAGTTAATAGATGACAAAACTTGTCTTAAATTCATGGAAAAATATATGAACATTTTATCGAGGGCTTCTTAAACTAGCATTAAACCGAAAAATCCACCCTGACTCATTATAACAGTTATTTGAGTTTCATGAAAGCATTTCACATTTTTAAGAGGTTTACAAGCTTAGAATAAAAGCGGCAAAAATTAGTGCCTACATACTAATGCAAGCGATAATAATAAATGTTAAATATAATCTTTTTAAATCCTTGATTTATGTATGCTTATCTCGGAAGACTTAAGCGCTATGCAGCACATTCTTCCTGTTGAATTATGCACTAATGTTATGGCGGCATGTTTGTACAGAAGCGTGGAGATGCAACACGTATGCTTTTTTTCTTGACCAAGTTGCAGGTTCCCTAAGCAAAGGGAGCGATTACAACATCCCTGCGCTGATGCGATCTTTCTAATTTAGGCTCTCTGACTTATAATCTCCTGGAAATAAACAGAAACGAGTTCTTTGCAGAATTTCCCAAGTAGAGTTTCCGACATTAGGTCAAGCATTCCCTGTTAATGCCGCTGGGCATCTCTCTGTTGTTAGCCTAGGGGATATTGGCATCCCCAACACCAATTTCGGTCTAATAAGCCACTCAACTTAATAACTTTATTACGTAAATAAAAGAAAAATAAAACTATTCGTATATCCAAAATCACCATCATATTGGTCCCCAGATGTAAGAACTTTTATGGGAAATGAATAGTCACGTGAGTTGGCGGACAGAGCGGAACCAGTGGCAAAGCAACAGGAGGATTCTTCTCGCATTAATTCGGACGATCAAATATCAAGAGAATGAATATGGAAAATTGCGTTATATGTGGGACAGATGCGCAGAATTCCTTCTGAGCCGATATTGAGATTGACTGAGATTTTAAGGGTTATGAACAATTTGCCAACACGCAATTGGAATGATGATTACTTCCAAGGAACACATTGAGAGGGAAAAAGGCCGATTGAGCATTTCTTCTTTGATTACCCAGCACTGTCAAATCGTCGGCGCAGAATCATAGGACAACACATGTTTCTAATACAACAGGGGCAGCGAACCCATATTTAGGTAATATAACCAAATATAAGAAAACTTAAGTTTGGTTTCAACAATAACTCGTGATCGATCTTATCAAATGGTTGCGGTTTTTTATATTCTAGTGTGCTAAGCGCCAGCTTGCATATATGACATCAAAAGCCAACTAACCAAAAATCTGTCTTATCTCGTCCACCATTGTTAGAGAATGCAAGTAAGTACAATGCGAACTAACTTGTCTATCCAAAGTCATCCCCTTATTGATGACCGGATATAGGAATTTTTATAAGAATAAGCAGGCAGATGTGTTGACATACAGTAGATTTGCTCTAAGTAGTTGTTATGTGTAGTCAGTCCCAATGTCATGGGAACTGTTAAGAGCTTAATCTTCAAGAACTTATAGGGAACGACACAAACTTATTTGGCACCAACTTGAGTGGACGACATTGAAAACCAACCACCAAGAAAACCGTTTTATCTCCACCACTCTGGTTAAAGGTGCAGGAAGGTACAATTTGAACTAGTTCGTCTATCCAATGTCGGCCTCACATTGGTCCTACGACATAATAATTTTTGTGAGAATAAGAAAAAATAGGAGTCGGCAAGGACTGAATTTGCTCTATGTAATTACCTTGCGGAGTCAGACGCAGTGCCTTGGAAACTGTTAAAGGCGGAATTTTGACGATCTTCTTGGAACGGACAAAAGACGCGTAGATGAATGTAGAAAGTTTGAGAGTATCTGTGACGATCAGGCCAGAGTACTTGATATCATACATCGTATGCAATAGGTTCTTTCTGAGTGAATGTAAAAGATACATATCTGGATTTTTTGCAGTTTTAAAGGAATGCTGGCCAATTAGACAGCATACTAATGGGGGGATATTACATATATTACAGTAAAAGATCCTTGGATAACACCAGTTATCTAATCTGTCTGAATATGTCGATAAGACGGATTGATGAGGAATGCATACGCTTTAAGCAATCTTCCACCGGGATCAGTCACAACAACAAGGTACAACAACGCACACACTAGAATCTCCTGCGATAATTGGGGTTTTAAAGAAACACTGGCCAATCGGATTTAATTCAACACTTCCGAAGCTGCGATAATGGAAAAGGGAGGAATAGGGTTAAAGAAACTGATATATCGTCGGACAAAATCAGTTTCAGATATAAACGAGATAGCGGATCTCTTGTTTGTAATCGTGATAATCTTTATCAAATAGTTTGATTCTTTCCACAAAATAGTCCTAAACCACTGCCACATTTGTGAATGGATACAAAAACATGTCAAATATTTAACACCTTGGCGGAGATTAAAATAACTGCGCAGTTACTTCTGCTCCTAATGACAGCTTGTGAAATCCTTCGGCGCAACACGAAAGCAAAATTCAAACCATAACACTCGTTGTACCGAAAAAGATTTGCTGCAACATTTACAAAACCCCAAAAAAATCTCAAAAAATAAAACTTAATAACTACAACTTACCGGTTACAGGTCTTTGCTATTAGATTTCGCATAAAAAATAAATTTGTTATCATGCTTACAAAATCTCTGCGCATTTTAACTGCCATAAAATGAGGTTTACAAATTCGCCACCAAATTCTGTTGCCACATATGCAATTTTATGAAACTTAAAACACAAATTCACACAAACATATTTTCAATGCTTAATTTGATCCCAACACGATCTTGACACAATCACTGTTTGTTTAACACTAAATTTGAAATGATTACATTTGAGCTTTGATGCAATTCTTACAAATGCCTTGGACGCCAACTGGACTCGAAAAAACAGACCCAGCACTACTGATACTTTAATGCTAAGAGCGGTCTCTGGTCTATATTCGCTCCTTCAGCCAATAGCGGGAAATTAAATTTGCTGAGGTTATCGAAATTCAAATAATCTAAAAATATATAAAACAATTCGTGCGTCTGTTTGTATATTCCAGACGTAGATATAGGTTTGAATGTCAACTGTGCATTCTACTGGTGCTTTGTCCAACATGTAATATGAATGTTGCATTTTTACTGTTAATGTTAAAATTAATGTTATATAAACCTTACTTTACTTAAAGTATAAACACATAAGAGCACATTAGAGTGGCTCTAGGAAATGTGGAGACAAATCGTTGACAAAATTCTAAGATAGCCGACTAAAACATTTGGGCACTTCAAATCCACCTGGGGCTTGCGCCTAAAGCAGCACATTATGGGTTGGTTAATTGGTTCGCTTTGTTGCACATTTCTTGTGGAGATCAAATAATGTGATGTGATATAATTTTGAAATTACCACACCACTCGTAAACAGTCCATCGTAGATGTGATTATAACTACTCCGATATATTCTTTTCACGACTAATGCTAATGCAGTGGAAAATACGGAGATAAATCACTGATAAGATATCTAAGATCTCAGTGCAGAATTTTTGGAAGCTTGGACCCAATCTGATGCTTGCCTAAAGCAGCTTATGATAGGTTGGTTACTAGATTTTCGTGGCTGCTCATTCCATGTGGCGATGAAGCAATGTCTTCTGACACTACTCTGAAAGAACCACACCACTTGGCAAAAGTCCATCGTATGTGTAATTATATTCACTTCGACATATTCAGATATCTAATTCAATCACGACGACCGATGTTTCACAAGTAAAGCTAATGCTATCGCAGATAAAATGCTTAATTGTCTCCTCTTCTTCCCCAAATAGTCACAACTGCGGAAGTAGTCTTTGAAGCGTATTCGTGTGTATTTTCCCATTGGTCCATGGTCCAATGGCACTATTCGAAAGTTGGGCACTCAAATTCATAATAAAACTCCTTTCCATGAGCTTGTCTATTCATAATCGCTTCGAAATTGAAAATGAAGTGCCATCTTAATAGACTTGTTGCTTCGTTTGACCAAATATTTGCTTAAGCATACACTCCACTTACATGTACACATTATGAATGAAATGCATGGTCACATAAGACAAATAGTCATATATGAACTTGTCTCCTATGTAATGATATTCAACCTGTTTCAACATTTGATTTTTGTATGCCAATAGCTTGACAAACTATGATTAGTTATACCCTTAACTAAATTAGTTATACCCTTAACTAAAGAGATGAAGTTATACATGCTTTGATGACCACCACAAACGTTAAGTATAAGTCATAGTAAAAATATAACCAATATTTTTCCAATATATGGCTTTAGTAATAAGAATCTCGCGTTGCGTAAGTGCGATTGGGTTACGCCAGATGGCGTTCAAAAGATAAGATTTCTGGCAATAGCACAATTTTGTGATTGCTTGACTCAATATTGCTTGGACGCGCAATAAAAATGAACACCAGCAAAGAGAAAATAAACGATATTTTACAGTTTTTTTCGATAGAGGCGAAAACGCAAGACAAGTGGTTGAAAATGGTTCAGATACAATACTGTTTCAGTAATTTCGATGGCAAAGATGCACCGCGCTTTGGAAAACGAATTTTCGAAAATATTAATAAAATAATGGAGATTGTCAGGTCCAACCGCCACGTAATCTCTGTTTCGATTATCCGAAAGCTAAACATTGAATAAATTTAGACGCAAAAGAGGTTCAATATATGAATGCCTCACAAATTATTGCAATGGACCAAATGTTTATCTGCGCATCGCTGTTGAATCGTAATAAAATAAATACATTTCTCACAGGCGATGAAAAGTGGGTCACTTACGACAAGGTCAAGTGAAAACCATTGTGGTCGAATATCGGCGAGCCGGCGTAAACGGTGGCAGAGCCGGATTAACAAACTTGCAAAATGAAATTGTAATATATAAAGACAAAAATTTCCAATTTTACAAATGTGTTATAGAACATTATATAACATATTACAGTGTAGGAAATCAATTAGCACGGCCTGTAATGCCGCTAAATTTTTTTTACGAGGAAAGAATGTTTCGTAGAATTTTGCTTATGAACATAGAAGAACACAGTACCCAAGACTTTAAGACTGATACCATGCTGACTTTTCGCGGCGAAATTCCACGTTAACAAACATTAAGCTGGGATCCCACTATCGGCGCAATGTACCGATTTTTGTAAAATTTAATAGGCCGATAGTGGGAACGCACAACATTTGTCAAAATGGGACAATCTGTGCCGAAATCGTGCTGACTAAAAATAATGAAATACAACCCTGTTGCACCGATAATGTGAACACTCTGTACATAAAGTGGAACAATAAAATTGTTAAAAATGCGACGATTTTTATCGGCCACTTGCACCCCGATCAAAGTTAACAATTAGCGCCGATTTTTAAGAACAACACTGTTTGTAAACACAAGAAAAGCGGAAGAAGCACAAAAAAGAAAATTTAAACTGAATACGCGTAGTCACAAAAAAAAATCATTAAAAATGTATTCAGACTACGAAATTTTAGAAGGCGAAACAAGTTTTGAAGAATTGTCTACATCAAACCCGGAAAACAAAAGGAAAAGGCCACGAGTTTCCGGATCTCGGACGAACGAGTCAACACATGACCTTATTCAGGCTGTTGAAGCCTATCCATGCATTTGGGAATACTCTTGCCCGGAATACAAGGATCGTTACTTACGAGATAAATCCTGGCAAACTATTGCTGAAAAGTTTGAGCATGAAGTTATTGTACTATTTTTTTGCTTACCTTTTTATTACACCGCTTTAATGCTGTAAAATAAGAAATTGATTTTCAATTTTGTAAATCAATCAGCGAAGACATGTAAACAAAAAACATATGATTCAATTTCTCAAAAAGTGCGCTGATAGTGTGACCACGTTTTGCAGATTATGCACAAATTTTTCTTCCGGCCGACATGTACCGAAAACAAATAGCACAATATGCGACGATAATGTGACTGCTCAAAAAGTAATTGCCCAAATCCTTGTCAAACGCACCGATGTAGCACAATAAAAACCGGTACATATTGTGCTATGTGCGCCGATAGTGGGATCTAAGCTTTACACTTGTCCACCAGACGGTACCATGTTTTTTCGCGAGCGAAATTTGTTTAATTGGCAACGCCTACAGTTTTTTGTTGGTTCCCAACGCTGAAGTCGGAAGATCGATAAAATATTTGTAAACTTGTGAAATGAAATGGTGGTAAAAACAGACACAAATTTCCGATTTTACTAACATATATATAATGACGTTAAAACATAAGTCGTACCGATTTCTGTATTAGAAATTAACCCAAAAAAACTGGCAATGCTGCTAAATTTTGCCACGAGAAAACAATGTCTCTTGGAATTTTTTCCTTGTGGAAAGAGCTTAAGTGAAAAATTGTCCTATATTCGACTCATATAAAAAGGACGGATTGTTGAAAAAGTACCTAAACTGAATTTTGCTTATTCAGTTTTTAGAAACTTCACAACGAAATTTCACTTTATATCAATTTTGATCTCAAAAATAAAGCTATTACAATTTGATTACTGTACCTGTACAATTTCCAAATCGTACTCATTCGATTGATATTTACTGCACTGTGGGAACAACGCTTAATAGCTTACTTTTACAAAGAACATATACAAATACACATACATTTGATATTGACAGCTCGGTAGACGAGGTTTTTGATACCTCGCACTTCCATCCGTTTATATGCTTTTTATTAAATTGCACTGCATAAGCATATTTATTATATCAGAAAATGTTTGGTATTTTTATGTTCTCACACTATTCAATTACATTCCCCTGGTATTTGGATATGCTGGAAAGAATATCACTCCAACCAACAGGAAACTGGACGATATTGGAGCCGCGCGATGACTTATTTTGTAATTAAACCGAGCAAATTGTTAAAAGAGGATCAAGGAAAAACATAGATAACTACTAAACTTAAAATTTGGTAAAAAGTAAATAATATAATAAAAAAAGACATTTTAAGTAAACTAACGATTTATTAGGTGAATTTCATTTTTCAAATAAAATTACTGCATTTTCTAAAGCGGTGTTTTCAGATGAAAAAAAAGAAGAGTTCCAGTGAGTCTAATAGCATGCATATTTCCCGACACGCTGAGACTTGTTGCCTGCTGTTTATGAAGGAATTCGAAAGTCTGATTGTGTATTTTTTACTAGAATTTAAAGTTCAAACGTACGGCCACAATCAATCGAGTCTACCCAAACTGTTATAACTATTGTTTGCTCATTTATAAAGATGGTCAATCCATTCATTGGCAAATTTCGAGGGAAATCGGCATATTAGCAAAAAAAAAATATCGAATTCGTTGCATAGGTTTTGAAACACCATCAGCCCTAAAGAAACATATCTTTTCTTAAAAATGTGCCAAGAATAGGTCAATTAAATACAAAATATTTATTATTCATTCATATTTATTGTAGTCGCTCTTCCGGAGTAATAAATACAATTCATGCTAATGAATAATCCAATAATGAAAACATTTTTCAATTGCATTTTCCGGCAAATCTTCCGACCACTTTTGCATGTACCGTACCACTTAGTATATGCGCGAGTGTTTTTGATAAGGTCGACTCACGGTAGTTCTTCTTTAATATTTCCAGCGATACAATGCAAAATGTAAGACGAATTCTTTGCTTGACTTTTTCCCCCACTATAAAATCACAAAACACTCTTGAGATGAACTAACAAAATCAGCCACTAAACGGCAGATCACACTCAAACCCTGCGTAAGTGTAAAGGACAGTTGTGTAACTTAGCGACAAAAAAATATTGACAATGCCTTTAAACGGGTTCAATTTAATTGGTTTCACAATATACAGGATGTCTGTCGGAAAGGTATACTACTTTGTTTTGCAGCCATTTTGGCAGCTAGTCTTGACAGTTCATATTTGGCAGATTTCGAAGAAAGAGGGTCTGTAGCTGATAGGGCCAAGCATGGACCACAACGTACTGCAAGATCGACTGAAAGCATTACTGCTGCTCAAGAAAGTGTTCAAAACAATCCATCAACCTCAATTCGACGCCGTGCTCAGGAACTTGGTCTTCAAAGAACAACTGGCCATATATTTTACAAAAGGAATTGCATTTCTTTCCATTTAAAATTCAGTTGACACAAGAGCTTCTTCCACAAGACCATTTACGCCGCCGTACATGAGCCAATTGGATGTTACAGCTTGCCCATGACAACCCCGATTTTCATGAAAAAATCATAAGTAGTGACGAGGCACATTTTCATTTGAATGGATATGTGAATAAACTAAATAGTCGGTTCTGGGCAATGGAAAACCCTCAAATTATTCATCAGTCACCTCTGCATCCATTAAAAGAGACAGTCTGGTGTGCAATTTGGTCAGGAGGAATCATTGGACCTTACTTCTTTGAAACTGAAAACGGCATAACGGTAACTGTCAATGGGGAGCGATATCGTGATATGATTGAATACTTTTTAACGCCACAACTGCCTGCTTTGGGCTTGATTAACATGTGGTATCAACAAGACGGTGCCACATCGCATATAGCCAAAATTACAATGGAATTACTGCGAGACCTCTTTCCACAACAAGTTATTTCAAGAAATGGTGATGTTGATTGGCCTCCACGGTCGCCTGATTTGACTGCTGCGGACTTCTTTTTGTGGAGATATCAGAAACTAGAAACGCTTGGCCAGCTCAAACAAAATATTCGTGATGAAATTAATGAAATACCGCGTGGAATATGTGAGAATGTAATGAAAAATGTGCTCAAAAGGGCTCGCATTTGTGAGGCTAACAGAGGCGGACATTTATTTGATATTGTATTCCATACATATGTACATAATTGCCGACATTAAATAAAACATTTATTAATATAAGATCCATTCTCTTTCATTTAATCAAAAATTATGAACAAAGTAGTACACCTTCCCGACGGACACCCTGCATATAGATTATGCAGCTGCAAATCACAATTCGCACACTTACATTGAAAATCTGTCCACATTTATTTTCTACTTGAACTACTTTTAGCTGCGGACACATTCAAAATTATTAATATAATTTTCCCCGTGTTTCTAGGTTTTGCTAGTTTTGGTCCCGCTAATCATGATAATAAATTAAAATAACTCAAAACGAAACCGTTTTGAACTTTACTCAACGAAACAACGGATTTGGTTGAATATCTAACAGTTTCGTATATTTATGGTTTATCCTGCATTCCATAAATGTCGAATAGAACGACCTCTACCTTTCAGTTTTTCTGTCCCCATTCTAAGAGTTGCCACTTGCAATATCTTCACACACAAACGTCTGGCAACAAAGTGATTCACATGTGCGCCTTGTTTATTTACATTTTTGACCTGTTAATAAATTCCAAAGAGCTCTTAGGGAATCGTGCTCATTTCTGTTCATTCTCATACGGAACCTCAATCACAATGAAATTCTTCGTGCCCAGTGCTTTCGAAAAGAATTCGGAGGCTATTAAATTCAAAGCCACTCAGCAAAAGGGCGCAGTAAAATCTAGCAAAGTCAAGAAAAACAAAAGAAAGACTAAAAAGAAGGCAGAAACAAAAGATGTGGCCAATGGTTTTCAAGGAAAGGGACCCTTGGCGCCGCCACCAACTGACGGTGATGATGAGACTATGGTGGAAATCAAAAAGGTTAACGCGGGTAAAGTAGAGAAAAAGAAGAACAAGAAGCAGCAAAAACAGTTAAAGGCAACACCGGCTTTACAAAAAGCGGCGGAAACATCTCTGCTGGAAATTAACTATGAGGAAACACCGTCCACTTCTATGAGCGCTACGGAAAACTCCTTTCAAGCAAAGCTGAAAGAAAAATTAATGGGCGGAAGATTTCGTTACCTCAACGAACAGCTATACACCATGGACAGCACAAAAGCGCAAGACCTCTTCAAACAAGATCCGCAAGCGTTCAAGGCCTATCACGATGGCTATCGTCATCAAGTCGAGAAGTGGCCACTGAATCCTCTAGATCGCATTATAAAAATGGTCAGGAAGCTTCCCAAATCTTTGGAAGTAGGGGACTTCGGCTGTGGCGAAGGAAAACTCGCAAAGTCTGTACCTCATAAAGTTTACTCCATGGATTTGGTCAGCTGCCGCAATGACATTATCGCCTGCGATATGGTTAGCACACCTATGAAAACACACTCTCTCGACGTGGCGGTCTACTGTCTCTCACTTATGGGCACAAATTTGAAAGATTGCATGTTAGAGGCAAATCGTGTTTTAAAATTGGATGGCTTTATGTTTGTGGCCGAAATTCAGTCGCGTTTTGACAACGTCAAAGACTTTGTGAAAAAAATGGATTCATTTGGTTTCCTACTGGTCAGGCAGGATGCGAGCCAACAGCTATTCTACTTCTTCCAATTTAAGAAAGTGCGTAATGTGGGTAAGGTGGCGAATGTGCCACAGTTGTCGTTGAAACCCTGTCTATATCGAAAAAGGTAAGATAACAAATTTAATTTAAATTTATTTTATTGTATTTGTATTTTTTTTTCAGATAATTTCAGGAGAATTTTGTTATGTGTAGGAGACTAGCATTGTAATTTAGCCACGAATAAAAACTTTATGGACTTCTTAAAACGATGTTGGAGAATGTTTTATTGTGTGTTATTAGATAGGGACTATAATTTGTAAAAGTTTATTGTAAAATATTAAACAGAAATCAGCTTTGCCGGCTTTTGAGGACCGTGTATGAGCAATGTTTGCGGTTCAACTACCTAGATAAATTGATCGATAGAAGAGTTGAAACCGAGAAGTATTTTTACACTTACTCTTATAGGACAATTTTTAACTCACATTAACTTGATGTTTGTGTCATCGACGCCGAGGACACACTAAGTTCTATTGTTATTTTCCACAACACTTTCCTACGACATCTCCCATTCCTCCTAAATGTGTTCCACGAAGCTTCTCCATATTAAAATTTGTCTTCAATGACACTTTCATGTCTCCCACAACACTCCTGTGGGGCTTCTATATAAAAAATGTCTTCCACAACGCTTCTGCGTAAACTGTCTTACACGACACTTTTTTTTGAATGAAAAGCGCTTTTGGTGATACTTTTCTATGTGCAAAGCGTCTTCCATTACACTTTTCTATACGAAATTCGTCTTTCATGACACTATAACAACTGTTATATGAAAAGTAATTTCCAAACATGCCTTTATAAAGGGTGGCGCATAAGTAACGTTAATGGCGACTATATCGAATGAGTTCTTGCGCATCATTTGGTTTTAACTCGCATCTTATATGGGAAAAGATGTAACGTGTAAAATTCTTTGCAAAGACCGCCTAGACATCTCTAACTGCTGAAAACGTAGCCTGGTGGAAGTTTCGGGGTTTTCCTCAATACTTGCTTACACTCGAGCAATGGTCACTTCATTTCGAACTGCACGCGGGAGATCACAGACAGCCTCTTGTTGCCCAAAACGCTGAACCAGTCAGTAAATTGTTGGAGCGCTGGCAGCATTTCGAACATGGAAGAAATTTCGGTGTGATCTGAATAATCGAGTGTTGACTTTCAAAGTAAAATTGAACAACTTTGGTTCTTTGTTCTGTTCTGATCCTTTCCATCATAAATTTCCCAAGTATTATTTAGTTAATTTTGTAAAGATGCGAATAAGAAAAGACTTAAACAAAAAATTCATTCACTGATCAAATCTTAGTGTTACTTGTGCGCTATCCTATATAAATACCGGTATCAGGGCACTTTCCGTTATAGAGAGTTTCTATCCAGACACTTTTTCTGTGAAAAAAAGTTTCTTCCGTCACACTTAAAACTCAAACACAAAGAATTGTATCTATTTGTAGTCTTTTCCGACTCCTAAGAATAATGTCTTTTAAAACAAATTGGTAAAAATATGTTCTAACATTATGCTATTATAAATATGTTCTAGTATTCCAGAATACAAAAATAATACTATATTTGAAATTCACATTTCCTTTTTTTCTTACGATTTTGCGATTCAGATACCATGGCATATATATTTTCTAGAATTGTCGAACTTTTTTATTATATTATTTCCCCATATCCTGTATTCAGTCTGTATTAGCTATTCTTGTTATGCAGTTATCCGTAGAATCTAAAAAGAATCTCATTTTCGATTATGTCCAAAAGTATCATGAGCGTGGCCTAGGTTTCGGTATTTGAAAGCTGAAATGAAAAGTGGCACACTTCTCAGAGGATATTATTAACAAGCGCATTGTTTTTCGTACACAGTTATTCGATATAAACATTTAAATAGTTTAATATTTCCATTCTTTGAGTCAGGAACAAACATTTATTTGTAATAAGTACACTGTGGTTGAAATAACACGTTTATTATCTTTCAATTTCATCTCCATTTTCCAAAGGTTTATTCGTCTTGGTTCCTCCGCCTTCAATTTCTTTAGTCTCTTGCAAATTGTCGCCTGTTTCATTCTTACCAACTTCTTCATTAAGCTTTCTTTTAAATTCTTTTGCCTTGGCGCCCTTTCTGGGTGGTATAGTTTGTAAAATTGCATCCGTCCAAGTTTTCCCCTCAGCAACACGCACCAAAATCTCAAATACTGAAAATAAAAGAAGTCTTTGAAATTTATCAACAACATGCAAATCACACAAACCATGGAATGTTGTGAGCACTGCCCGTGTCTTCATATCCACATACTCGCCCAAAGGTAAACGGGCCGTCTTCAAGCCAGCTTTTGTCGCCCGGTCATGGCAGTAATTCTTGTGATGATTGTGGTCTACCAAACCTCCAATTACATACACATTCTGAACGTCCAATTTGTCCAATATTGTATCTGATTCGCTGGTCAAATAGATCAACTCATTGGCGCCAAATGCCTGCAGATGGGTCTCGTCAAAATGATACTTCAGATGCCAATTTTCCCAACCATCATTTTTCTGAAAGCATTTATGAATATTTCCCTCCGATTTTATGCCCGTAAAATGCAATTGAACAGGACATTCTGAACGCCTGTTAATGGTATACATGCGCAGGCATTGCTTCACACACTTGGCCACATCGCGTTCACTCATCATGTCGTCGCAATCCAAATCAATAGCGATGCGCATTGATTCGCCGCTTTCGCCGACGGTCACTTGACGTTTTTTCAGCTC
The DNA here is from genome assembly GCA_019455685.1 of Philornis downsi. Classification (NCBI taxonomy): domain Eukaryota; kingdom Metazoa; phylum Arthropoda; class Insecta; order Diptera; family Muscidae; genus Philornis; species Philornis downsi. Next base: position 1,004,128 of record JAHXMU010000017.1, read on the forward strand.
CTTCCGTGACGGACCCAAGGGTAAGCCTTTTTCGGCTGCCTCTCGGCGTCTTTGCTTGTGCCGCTCCTTCTCCAAACGTCGTTTTTCCTTGCGCTTCTCCAGATATTGAGCCAGCTTCTTTTGTTTTTTCAATTGGTTCTTACTGTTTGGCGTGGGCGCTGTGAAACCGGGAGCAGCAAGAACGATTTGTTGATTGCCGTCATCTTCTTTGAGTTTCTTTTCGACAGGAGGATCGGTAGATGCGTTGGGATCCATGGTAAATCAACGGGTGGAGAGGTGGAGAAGCAATGGCCATACAATATGGTGCATTTGTTTACAGCAGCCAACTGGTAGTTGAAACAGATGATTTGATTGGAATCGCTAATCATAATGAAAGAATGACTTGAAATTTATTATTCTCGATTATGCTTCATCTGACAAAGGGAAGTTCGCATTAAAGTAATGGCCCACCCCAATAGCCAATTTTCTAACGATTACACTACTATAGGGTTAGAAAACTACATTTAGGTTTTGTTGACGTATATGAAATTCCTCCAAGAATATTCCAGAAATCATAGTTAGCCATACGCCAACTTTGACGTGTCGGAAGAACCCATTTTAATAGCCTTGTGTTTACAAAGACATTTTGTGTACGACTTCAAAATAGCTAATTACGATCTGTAGAGTGAAAAATGAAAGCACCGGAGAAACGACTATAATTCAAATTATCTTTATTAAATGTTGCAATTAAATAACTTCAGTTACTATTTTCTAATTGCATCTACAGCTTATATTTGTTTATTTATTATTATTATTATTTTTTTTTTATTTAAGAGTTAGAAGCACCTGCTATTATTTTTCTCCATATTTGTATTACGTACATACATGTGCATGTACTTACATGTTCTCTTTAAAGTGTTCCCCCTTCTTTTAGCATTTGTCCATTTTTTTCTACTTAAAAGCCAAATCACTGCATTAATGAACATCGAATATCGTCCATTTTTCATTACACACTCAAATTTTACTTCCAATAGAATTTCTTTCAAATCTTCCCAAAAAATAACAAGTAATACACGGCAGATTTTCTACACTTAAAAATAAAAAATTATCCTGTTTTCTTTATCCAAGACTTGTTCCAGAATGCCCAAATAATATTGGAAAACAATTTTGCTAATGAAATATCTCCACAAACAATATCTTTTAAAAGATTTTTGTATGGAATTAACATTTCAGCATACTTTTTCACATAGAAAAGTATCATAAATGAAGGAATTGACAGATATTTTTAAAAAAGGATTCTCCTTTCTAAAAGTGGTTTTGGGATATCATAATGCTCTGGGCTGGCAACGCTGATACTAGCATTTACTTCTCGGAATGGGGAGATTTTCTTAAGCTGATGCATTTTGTTGCATCGCTTTGGTATATATATATATATATATATATATATCCTTTGGTACGTCCTTCAAAGGGGATAACATACAAATATAGCGATCTAGCAGATTTAGTCCTATTTGTGTATAATGTGGTTAAAAGTTCAAACTAAACATTTGACATTTTATTTTCACATCAAACATTTTCCAAAATTTGATTAAATCTGTAAGATCAGTCTGTCAGCGTATCGCACCATCTAACTGACCTAACTGGCTCGAGTTTTGAGCACATCTGACGGCGTCATTACAGACGTAATTACTAACTATTGCCGGACTTGGTACTCTGATCTTTATGCATGCAATTGCAAGACCAACAACACGCAGAACCAACGGTACATTTGAACGCAAGGTAATAATAAAATAGGAACATCCAGCTCCATACAGTCCGCGTTATTTTAATTCATACCATTAAAAATATAAACTTCCCGCGCATTTCTTTATTCCTGTTCTTAAATTCGTTGCTTGGTTTATCTTGAACAAATTCCCTTCGGCGTTGATACCATAATATGCGAGATGACCAAAAAGTGCGACTTGTGCAACAAGACCTCTGATGTAGATGGAGATTACCCATTGTATTACGGCGAATGGATGACTAGGAGTGATGTTACTGTGCATTATTATTGCCTGGTAAGTAATGTGTGGCTTTAGTCCAACACGCCCTAAGCGCAAATATACCAATTTCAGCTACTTTCTACTCATCTGCCTCAAAATGGCGAGGATGTTGGCGGCATATTGGGTTTCTATTTGCGTGACATACGCAAGGAGTCCAAGCTGGCAAAAGCGCGTCGCTGCATATACTGCCACGAATCGGGTGCCACTATCATGTGCCATAAGTGTAAAGGCTATTTTCATATGACATGTGGCCATAAAAATATGGCGCTTTATTATTTCGTTGGTGATTTTCGCTCTTACTGCGGTAAATGTGCCCCTCACGACTATCAGAGGAAAGATCTTCTAGAAAACCCTCCTGATGGACAATCTGAGGAATGCCATATTTGTACTAGACCGATGGGCGATTGCGTCGGTTACAGATGGATCTACTCCAGATGCTGTAACAGAGGTTATGTCCACAACAAGTGCATGAGGTTATATGCATTGCAAGCTGGCTATTACCTGAAATGCATTTGGTGCAGAGACAAAAAGTTTCGAGAGGATGTGAAATATATGGGAATATTCGTACCGGATCGCGATGCCAACTGGGAACGGGAAAAGGGCGCATATCAAGACTTGTACCGTAAAAAACTGAAATGTGAAATGGATAAGTGCAACTGTCCGAAAGGGGCGACATTTATAAGTGGTAAGTTCATTACGTCAAAAGGATAATATTGCTACAAATATTATCAATTGTATTAACACATTCTAAGGTGGATTCATTTAGTTCATTTTGGCTGAACCGTAGTTCCCTGGTTATGTTTTGTTAAAAGTAACACGTTTGCCAGTGACAATGACAGATGCTTACAAACATTTTCAACGAAAAAGGTTGTGGCGTTAGCATTAGAGCTAGTACAAATGGCCGCCGAAATCGGTTCTTCTGCCAACGATTTTGAACAATAGCTACGGGATTCTCATGTTGTAAAAACCTGCACAAGTACAATTACTTGACACCAGAATAAGTGGAACATAAATTCATTACTTCATGCTGTTATATGACATACATGCTGTAATAGGAATAGACACTATGGCAATGCTGTGTATGCTTCAAGTAATTCACGACAATTCGTTGTGACTCCTAGTTAAGCGGCGATTAAAATATATATCCTTATCTTCTATATACCGCACGTAGAAAATACTGGCAATCGCGTCGTCCTTCTCAATGTTACAGTAGACTAATAATGTCCATGTCGATGTAGGCAAGTAGCATAAGCTTGTGTTAAAGATGGTACCAGACGTGTTAGCTGCCGCTTTCTTCTTAATAATGTCTAAAGGTTAAAGAGGTCGTACGGAAGAATGTCGCCATCCGCGTTCGATGTAAAAGGATTCAGTATCAGTCAGTTCTACAAAGATTCTGCATGCTTCGAGGGAATTCCAAATTCGGCCATGGTTTCATACAGTTTTTGCCCTATCGGACTTCCGAAGCCAGTTTTGTAATCGGTCTGTTTTCATTGGGTCTTCTTTAGAAATTGCTGTAGTGTGAATATCTGGTCAATTGTTTACTTACAAGGTCTAAAGCCACACTAATAAGATACAGTCAAGTCAGCTAGAATAACCTCTAGTATTTCACATAACACACTCAATAGGAATTTATAAGTGATGGTTAAAAGATTGATATCGCGATAATATTTAAACACGGTTTATGTAACAATTTACATTGTTACAGATACAGAAAATCACAGGAATTACATTTTTTTCCTTTTAATAAAAGTGTAACCTTTATTGGTAGCCTTTATGTAGACGATGGTAAAGAGTCAACGATGTTGCTTTACATATCTTTCAATAAGCAAGATAGAACGGGGTGGCCTATATTATTATTTTGGGTGAAAACGTCGATAAATACCGTACAGATTTTAACGTCACAAATATGGTTTCCAATCCACTGAAAATGGATTGACCCGAAAGGAAGAGCCAAACCTTTAGATATAAACATTGCCTGTCACCTTGCAACATCTAGCAATGTCGCAACTAATTTCATACTAAAAGCAATATTGTAAGAATTGTGTGATATACTGTAGTAGTATTTACTGAAAGTGAAATATGAGTAACTAGGATAGTATGCGAGCATTTCAAAGTTCAACGTTTTATGGTATTGTGTTTTTTCTGTTTCCTTTCCCCTTTTTAATATAATGGAGGATTCATTCTCTAGGGTTCTGGAATGGTTGTTAACCATATTCGTCCCTCAAAGCCGTTCATGCAAGGCCATTGAATTTTGAGACGATATTTTGTGCTTCCCCACTAGTTTCGCGAATAAAGTGGCACAATCGTTCACCATTACTCAAACGAGCATTTTTCATATATACTGCTGCAAAAAGATCCCTAAATGTTGGCCATTTTCGAAAATCATCTTTAAAAATATTCATGTCTTTGTTAGCATATGAAGCATCAGGGTTAGACACCCATTTAACCAAATGGTCATCTGTACATTTAACATGAGATGCTGATCTTGCCCAAGCGAAGAATTTTTTGATAACTAGTTACCTAGTTTGACCCTCTCAATGTGTGCAACATTTTTTCCCCCAATAAGTATAGATATCGGACAGTCGACTCAAAAAAGGCATCGCCCGCATTTACCTTCAATGCACTCGATGTCGTCAGGATTCCCACTTATATAAGACACTTGTCGTGCCTCTCGGTGATCTTACTCCAAAACCGTTATAGCTTTATAGCGCGACTTTCCAAGTTGAACACTGTATGGGCGTTCGGCGACTCTGTGGTGAGAAACTTAGTCTCAAACTTGATCAAGGCATCAGAAACACTAATAAACAAATCAAGATGATTGTTGGTCATATTGCAATTGGTTTGAGCAGTACGGAGTCGAATTCCCGAAATATTTTTTTCTGATACCACAAATGATTTAGAATAGGCAGGATACCCAAAGTGATAATGTATGAATAAAGTTTTTAAAATATTCGAAAAAATATTTTTGAACTGATAGCTCAAAGTGCAAATATAGTTTGAAATTTTTAAAAACTAGGAAAAAAATTACTTACCTCTACTGATAGTACGAAGTGCCGATAGTAAGGTGCAAGAAGTGCAAATGCAGTTTTCAATCAAAAAAAATATTGATAATTTATCGAAATTTGAGAAAACTTGCAAAGAAAATAAACGAAAACATAATTTCCACTGTACGGTACGTAAATATTATTTTCGACCACAGAAATCGAGAACTAATATGACAAATTGAATTGAACTAATTTATGCAGAGTCTAACGTAACAAATATAATTCCCAACCCACTGAAAATCGGTTGCCCCGAAGGTGAGAACCAAGAGTTTAGATATACACATATGCGCATTTATCACTAGGCACGTATTTTTTGAGCCAAACCGTGTTGCAGACTGCCACCGGTTTTAAACAACTCGTTTAACTCATATATGGTGGAATGTCATTACCATTGAAATTCCAATACAATTGTTTCAAATAATTAAAATGGGAAATGGTATTGAAAGATTTTCAATTAACATTATTAGATGAGATACTAATTATAATTGGTTTGTTTGTTTACACCAAATATGATTTTTGAATCATATCAAATAATGAAATTTCTTTCCTCGAAGAACCAGATTTGTCAGTTGCAATATGGATGTATGGAATTTATGTGAAATCAAATTCTCCAACTCAAAACACATACCGATCTACTAATGGTAATGCTTATTTTTAATTGACAAATGGTGTGATTTCATTACAATGGGTATTTGCAATGGAATTATCTATAATTGGTTTAAAACTATTGAAATTAGTTAGAGTAATTATTTCTTTACAACAGATTTTATATAATTGTGGTGGAATCGTCAATTAATTGATTCAAACAATTGAAATAGTTTCATGTGTGGTTTGACTCATAGCCGTATATGAACTTACGAAAAAAGAATATATTACAAAATTACAAAATTTACAATTTTTAGTTTTCAGAATTACAGATAGCCTTTTTATATATGTATTTTGCTTATAATGTTTTCGAATCAGGCAAACACGGCTAAAATTTACTTTGCAGACATTGCTTAGATGCACCTAAATATTTTTAATTTTAGTTGATGATAAACAAAAAAAAAAAGATCACCTTGTTTAAAATGTGAATATTAAGCTTATTCAAAATATAATGTTCTATCATCTAACCATCATGTAACTATCTGTCCGTTTCTTTTAGCTAAATGGTCAATAAGCAAATGCGTATTATGCGGCTCGTTCTGTGCTCATAATCCCTGGTGCATACCTGGCATGGAACAAAGGAAAGAAAAAGTTGCAGAATTTAAGTGTGAAACATGCTCGGCAACTGAGCGCACATTACTATCACAATCGATATTGCTCCAAACTGCACATAATATTGACAACGATGATGAACTCAAAGACATTAACACCACCCTCCATGTGCGTAAAGATACTAATGACATAACCCAATGTGATGAGCATGATGTTCTTGAGTTCTCCGATGATAGTGTTTCGTCGACGGAAACAGTGATTAATACGAATTTACAATATTCACCAACAATCTGCAGTGATTTATTTTCAAAGCAGTGTCAAACAAAACCCGCTTCACGGCCGCCGATACCGTTGTTTAATGTAGGCGTAGTAAAACCATATGTTCCCACATTGACACAGAGCAGCAATGTATCATCATTCTTTAGCACATCCCAGCCGATACGTCTGGTTAAAAGAGGAAAACAACAACAATATACTGCAGTATTGGAGGATACTGTTAGTCAATGTGTTGTATCATCGACGACAGTCAGCTCATCCGAGCCTACACATTCAGTCCAACGCAAAAGATATCAAACCGAAGCCGCTAGACCCGATCCGATGTTAATTAAATTCTACACCCGACGACTACTCGATTTATTCGATCCATAGTCTTGCTTCCTATTTACTGCTAATAAACGGTTATAACAGCTACGAATTAATTTTCTTTAAAATTTGCAGACCATAAAAACGGCGACGTTATAGAGGACGCCATTTTCTATAGCAAGTGCGGACGTCTTCTTACAGAAAAGTATATTGGTAGACGTTTCCCATACAGAAAAGTGTCTTGGTAGACATTTTTCTTACACAAAGAAGTTTCTTAGTAGACATTTTTCTTGTTGAAAAGTGTTTTGGTATACATTTTTCTGAAAGAAAAGTATCTCGGTAGACATTTTTGTTATAGAAAAATGTCTCGATAAACATTTTTCTTACAGAAAAGCGTCTTGCTAGACATTTTTCTTATAGAAAAGCGTTTTCCTAGACATTCTTCTTATATATAAGTTTCTTCTTAGACATTTTTCTTACAGAAAAATTTCTTCGTTGGCATTTTTCTTATAGAAAGGGTTTTTAATGGAAAAGTGCCTTGTTAGACATTGTTCTTGTAGAAAAGTGCATTGGTAGGCATTTTTCTTATAGAAAAGTGCGCTGGTATACATTTTTCTTGTAGAAAGGTGCCTTGGTAGACATTTTTCTTACAGAAAAGTGCCTTGGTAGACATTGTTCTTATAGAAAAGTGTCTTGGTAGACATTTTTCTTATAGAAAAGTG
>JAHXMU010000017.1:1041693-1059046 GCA_019455685.1 Philornis downsi
AGACATTTTTCTTAAAGAAAGGTGTCTTTGTAGACATTTTCCTTATAGGAAAGTGTCTTGGTAGATATTTTTCATATAGGATTGTGTCTTGAAGGACACTTGGGGAAGTACATTGATAGTCGCTTTCCACATTCAGAACTAGCATTATGGCCACATTTCATATAGAAAAGCATCTTTAAAGGCACATTTTACACAGAAAAAAGCCTTTGTGTGCATATTTCATATAATAGTGCACTGGTGGAAACATTGCATAAAAGCCCGCTTTGTGTCTTGCTATTTTATATAGAAGTGTTTTGACAGACAATATTAAGAAACATAAAATGTATTGAGGTATTCTGTATAGGTAGCATTAATCGATACACTTCTTTGTCTGTTTCTGTAGAAAACATTATGTAACACACTCTATACGAAAAATGTCATTCAAGACGCTTTTCTTTATGAGGCGCTCCTGAGTAATTTTCTTTGTAGTCTTTGAAGAGTATTTTCCTTTGTGAAGTGTCTTTCGAGAGTTTTTTTTAGAGCTATGTCTTTCAGGAGGCTTTTCATATCATAAATGTCTTCTACAAACCCATGATGTAATTTTGAATGAATTTCACTTCTAGTGAATCAACTATTTCCCTGGGAAAATCAAGTTGATTTAAAATACATATTTCTACAAGTCAAGGGGAGTAGAAATTTGTTAATTCAAATATTATCACTAGCACTGAACAGCCTGTCATTTCAGCCTCTTCTTTTCTGGCATTCTATGTTTTTGATGTTGTTTTTTTTTTCTTGGTTTTATGCTTGATTTCATTTAGTTCTGGATAAAGTATAGCTGCCATTACTCAGCTAATTCAATCTTAGTGTCAAGTTTATACGTTTAGCCAATGAAGCAACTCGTTCAACGTTCAGCAACATGTAAAGCCCGACGGCAACTTCAAATTGTTCTGTTCTTCGTCGTCCTTAAAATTTTTTTCTACATTTCGTGCTCCAAAATGGTTGAATTCTCCTCTAGTTTGCCATTGCTTTCTTCACATTTATTCTCTTTAATAATACCTATGGCATTTGTACATAGTTTTTGCTCATTCTCCTCATGGCGTTTGTAAAGTTTCTCCAATACTTTTAGTTCTTTGCTAATATCTAGATTTTGGGGCTCCATATGCTGAGCTTTTATCAAAAGTTGGGATGCTTCGCCATATTTTCCTAGCATAAACAGGGCCCTGCTTTCCTGGTAAGCTGTCGTATTTCTTTACACGTTTTAGCAGGAGTATTGGTTTTTACATATGTAATACTGCCAAATTTGTATAAATCTTCAAAAGGAATGACTGCTCTTGCTCCTCCTCCTCCTCATTGCTTACGCTGCAGAATTATAGTATACCTAAAGCTTTTTCAGAAGTAGGATGGATTTCGGGTGGATTTCCTTGGCTTTATGGACAACAATGGAGTATTTATTACGATCTTCTTCGGAAATTTGTGGTTCAGCATTAATGTCCCCTACGACAGTAAAGAAAACCAGCTTCTAGGCCTCCAATACCTCATTGTGACCCGTATAGAAACTGTAAGAGGAACCCATCAGGAAACTGGAATCGAAAGGAGCGCCTTCCCCTTCCCAGTAGGCGTTATAACGAATACAAACACGAGCATTCAATGGCATTGTTGATTCGCTCTCATCTCCTGTTTTTAGTACTTTCTTCCAAATCAGAGGGCTGATTTCTAGCATTAAGTGCTTCAGCTCTACGAAAGGTTTTGTCCACTGCGAAACTAGCGGTGAGCGGTCAGCGGCCTTAATCGAGTCGTTCTCGTCCTCTTCGTCGGAGCCTAAATTGAGCCCAGTGATACCCTCGTCGAAATTTGCATTGATTTCAAATGTTGTGCCGCTTCTAATCAAATCACTGCAAAAGATACTTACATATGGGTCATTAAAGACCTCCAGAAGATCTGCTGCTTACTATGGACGTACTTGATAGACAAAGTATCCTTTAAAAAATTGCAAGCACTTGGCAAGGATTATTCTTCCATGGCCCTACATTTAGTGCAACAGTTATAGTCAGAGTTTTATACAGGTTCTGCGAACTTGCTGCGTTTTCAACTGTAAAATGGCAGGGAGGTGGGAGATTTTTCAATAGGAACTCACTGCCAGAGATTGAAGCCTGTACGAAATGGTTGACGGCGGAAGCTTACATGTTTTTGATCTGTGGTGGCGGCTAAATGTCGTAATATTCGGCGACGACTTAAAAATCGGCTTATGTTTTTTTTTTACATTTGTAAACAAAGAATATCTGTCTAAATAAAACTCAAAAACTCATCTTTTTTCACTCTTATGCCAGTTTTGAAAAACTCTGTAGCAAAACTCTGAAATGAGGGCTTGGCTGTAAGAATGTATATACGAGTGCATACATATAGACACAAAAGAAAATTTTGTTATTGAAAATAAATCCGCTTGGAAATAAAACTCATATGATTTGATTATTTTATTTACAAAAAGTAATATTTTACTATATTTTCTTCTTACCGTATTTTGTATAACTATATTTCTGGTTGTTGTCAATAACATTAAATATGCAATAATAGTTGTTGTTGTATACGATTTACAATTAATAATAAAATATAATTGGTAAATAAAAAAAAAAAAACAGGACGATTAAATACGATTTCATAAATATGATCCAAATCCAAATGAAAATCTTAATTTTTTTTTTAATTTTAGAATTCGGTTGCATTTTCTTGTTTTATTTGCTGCAAATATGTATATGCTAGGTAATGCTTGTATGTGTAGGTGTAAAATAAGTATGTATATGTATATAAGAACATGGGAGTTATGTTTGTGTGTGAGTAGGCATGTGAGAATGTAAATATTGGTGTATTCGTCGTTTATGATGATAATAATTAATTTATTATTAATTATTTCAAGGGGGTTTAATTTTGTAATTTGTATTAACTAACATATTAACAGGTTGACTTGTTATAGGTATATTAAACGCTATGATGTTTACATGTGTGGTGTTGTGGACCATGTATGTATGTATTCTTAAAATATTTTTGCTTATAAGATTTTTTATTTGATTACTTGTGTGTGTTATCTTTACGCATGATGTACCTATAGTATGTCTGTCGGTTCGCTTCGCTAACACAATATGTAATCTACTTTTGCATCATTGCTTGCTCTAAATAGTTTTTTTTTTAGTTTTTTAAATTTTTTGGGTGTACATTTTCTTTTTTTTTTTATTTTGTACGTTTCGAAAACCAAAAATATATATTGCGTGAATGGAATCTTGGATATCGCACATTTCACTTTAGACTCAACAAACTTTCTTTCTTATAGTTGGCGTGAAGTTGGTCACTGAAGCTTAAAAAACAATAATCAAGTACGGTTTGCATGTCGAAATTAGAGTTATATAAATCGGATTTAAGCTAATCGACTAATAGACCTTTTGCAGGGAAAAGTGGAAAAGTCTACTTTCCCTTTTTCGACTTTTGTTTTCGATATGCTTTTTTATTGCCAAATCTAAAGATGGTGCAGCAGTGCCAACATGGAGGAATAGTATCAATAAGTAGTTGTAGGAAATCGTTCTGATACGAATGAGCAGTTTCAAATTAAGAAACTTGTAATTCTAAAAAATAAAAACCAATTCTCTATGAACAAAAAGATACAGCCATCAGAATTGTGATACGATAAAAATCAAATTTTAAAACTGAACTCAAAGCGGACTGCATCCGAAATTTTCAGCAAATTGATAATATCATTTCTACCAACATTTTCAATTTAACTATACAAAGGCATCTCTGTAAATATTGTTCTATGCTAAATAAACTTTAAGTTATAGAGTTAGCGTGTCATAATAAAAAAGCAGGCTTATAGTTTATTGAAACTTGCACTCAGGAATTGGGAGGAAACATTGATTTTTTTTAAATCAGCCAAAAAAATAAATAATGCAATGCATAAAATTTTAACAGGAATATTTCGACAGACCTTTTAATTTGATTGGAGTTTCCGCAAGAGGTGTAGCAATTGTTAGTTAATAGTTAAGCGGATCAATTTTTTTCAAATTTCATAACGAGTTATAAAGCGATACAACGGGTAAGAGCACAATGAAACAGTTGGAAATTATAGAGGAAATGCAGAATTTCGAGGAGTTTGCATTTGTCGCATTTTGTTGTGGTTTTAAGCGATATCTACCTATATATTCTTTCTTTCAGATGAAGGTATAGAAACTTAAAAATGTTTACTGGAGAAATAGATTTTATTTTTAAGAAAATATGAAATAATGACAATTATTTAAGGAGTTTGCATGTAAGGACTTTATATTCATTGATATTATTCTTTATGAAAAAAAACATATGATTTTTGGTAATATTTTTTAAGGTATTTTCAATGTTCATTTTCCAGCTGGAAATTATTTTAAGAGACATTTTTTTAAAGAAAGGATTTGAATGTTGTTTATGAAGTATTTGAAAATTTTTTATTAATAAAAGAGACTATTCATACTTCACTCATTTTTTTCAAGAATTGCTTATCTTTAAGAAGTTCTTTTTTCATTTCTGCCTGGAAGGATAATTTCTTTAAATTTGGTTCTTTAAGAAACTGTTTTCTATTAAAGTTTTTGAGATGTCTAACAATGATTTTTCGAAGATAAAATCAGGTTTAAAATTGTTTTTTATTTATTTTTAAATGAAATACAAGAAAACTAAATTAGAACAAAATTCCTCACATACATTTTTGGAAAAAACTGATTTTAATTAATTCTTTACCATATATGGCCAAATGTATATGTTACATTTAATATGTTTTCAATTTTGAAAACTGACCATATAGTTTAGATTGTTGCAAATAAATTGAAAAAATTTTTTGTTTTTGTGTAAAACGCATAATTTTGACGCATAATTTCAAGTTTCTATAGAAAAATTATGATTGTATTATATTCTAAACGGATTTCCCATCGAAAATTGATCTTTAAATATTAATTTTATTTAGAATAATATCAAACAATCGGACCTCTAAGCATTATTCTGCTATTTTCTTTTGAAAACTTACCATATATTTCCAATATTCTCAAGCAATTTAAACTCAGATCGTCTCTTGTTAATGATATTTCGTAAATTGAACAAATAATTAGCACGCTGTATATTATTTTTTTAAATACAGCAAAAATTAGTTTTGTTGAAAAATCTCAGGTCTGTGAACACATCATTATCTAGTACACCCTTTATTCGATTGGATAGGCAAAGTTGGCACATATACTTTCGTTGGGTTCATGTGTTGGCAAAAATCCATATAAATGGGTTCGTCTGGCTTAAGTTTGCTGATTCATACGCAATTTCTATTGGTCATATCGGTTTTTGTTTTGGTATACCCCTGATGTAAATGAGCTGACGGGCTTGTTGTTTCCTAGTTGCGTTACCTGGTAATATTTCTAATAGGCCTGCTTCGAGTAAGATAATGTGTGGTATGTTATGGTAGATTTTAACTATTATAACGTCTAGGCACATGTGTATACAACCATGTACAGAGAAATTCCAGGATACAGTTTACGATTTGCAAACGCTTTTATTTTTTTTATTCGTGCAATCCGTTATTTTTCGAACCAAAATAAAGAGAAATAATGTTTGTGGAATTGGTGCAGTTAGATCGAACGATATTCAGAAAATGGGAGGCATGCTAAAACTTTTGGACTAATGGATATGAGCGAACACATTTTCGAATCCCATAAAAAACAATGAAGATGAGCTCGATATTACTCCCTCAATGAAAACCAGGGACGTTCACACTTTTGAAACAAAACGATTATTATAATCATTTTGAGTATTATAATCATTTCGAGCGATTTGGGTGACAGATCTGTTTATTTTAAATTTTTGTCTTCAGCTAAGTTCAATGGAATTTGAAATAATTTTGCCAAAACTCGAGATAAACCATATATTAAAAGAGACAAAATTTCAAATCTAGGAAGTTAGTTACAAGTGTTTACATAATTAATTCAATGTACAACCCCAGATTTTTTTTGTTTCGATATTTTACCATTTTTTTTAGATTTTTATTTATTTATTTTTGTTGTTTTTTTCTTTTTGTTCAATAGTATGTATATGTTATGGAAAATATTTGTAATAAATATTTGTTGTTGTTGTTTTCTTTCTTTAGAATATGCATGTAATAGTAAATATGTTTAATGTTTTTTTTTAATTTTATTTTAATGTTATTTTTTTTTTTGTTAACAAACTACTAAAGTAATTAAAAATTTACTACAAAACTACGTTTTCTTTTGTTGTTAAAGTGTAATTAATTTATATTCATATGATTGATTATATGAGAGTTTATCTTTGTTGTTGTTTTTTTGCATTAAGTGGTTAATGTTTTTTATAAATATTATTTTTAATAAAATGAGTTTCTGTTCAATTTATAATTTGCGTTTTTTGTGTTCTTTTCGGGATGAAGTTCAAGTAAATTGAGGTTATGAAATAGCGTTTATTATGCTTTATTTTATTTAATTTAATTTCTCTTCTTGCCTTTACCTTTTAATGCCGTGGTTTGTTATTGAGAGAAAAATGAAATATAACAAATATCACCAATTTCTTATTTTTTTTGTGTAAATATTTTGTTTTCTTTTTGCGTTTTTATTTTTTATAAATTAGAAAAAAATGTTTAGAAATAACGTAAAATAAGAAATAACTTTCCGCTTATAGTTTAAACGAAGTACATTTACAAAATAAAACCGCGATTTTTTTAATTTCAATAATTTTTTTAAACGTTTTTTTTATTGGTTTTCGTTCTTAAGTTATACAAAATTCTTTTAATAATGTATAAATTATAAAAAAATATATGCGTTTGGATGTTGTTTTAAAAATTAACTAACATAGAGCTGTTTTTTTAGTTTGTTTTGTTGTTGGATTAGAATAAATTATTGTGAATTATAATAATATTGGATTTGAGCGGCGACGAAGGATTGTGTCGAAAAGTTTAATGTGTATAAAGTGTGAAATTGGTTTTAAGTACATACTACAATTCATTTTTATGATTTTTTTTTGCTACAAAAAAAAATGTCTTTGATTACTATAAAACAAATAAATATGTTTTTAATTTTTTTTTTTTTTGAGAAACCAATTTAATTGCTGTTTTCATTTATAAATTTGTATTTCTATTTAAAATTAAGGCATTTGTCGGTCTTCGTGTCTGAAGATTTTTATTGCTGATAACATTTATGTATAACAAAATTTTCAAGACTTGAAAATCATGTGTAATTAATTTACAATTTACTGTAATAAAATTGTCATACTGAATAAAATAGAAAATTTTGTAACATAAAATTAAATACTAAACAAATTAGAAAATATAAAAACAGATAAAAATTATAACCAAAAAATTTCGAAAATCACTAAAACGAACACAAAAAAAATTAACATGTGATATAATTTTATTAAATGTTACTTAAAATTACGATAAAATATAAAAACAAATATACATCATAAAATATACATACATTCGAATAGTTCTTTCTAAAAGTTAAACGTCTCCTAACCAGTGACATAGTGAAAATGAGGAAATAAAATAATCTATGTAAAATTCTAAGTAAGGCGGACAACTCTTAGAAGTGGCCTTAGGTTTTTAATAATGCAAACAGATGTCGTAATTTCGAACATTGTGAGTTTTTTCATTTGACAACTCTATTTTTTTAGATAACGGAATTTTGTAACCACAAGAGATGTTTTTTTACGTATATTGTTCTTTTTTTGATCGTGTGGTCGTCACCAAACATAATACTCGTATATCCGTAGTCACAATGAAAAACGACTTAAATTGAATTAGAAAAAATCCGAGCTTATTTGTTGTTATTGTTGTCTTTATTCCAATCAACATTTCAAAATATCGTGCAGTTCACAAGTTATAACAATTTTTAAAAACAGGGATTTTTGAAAAATTATGTAATATTTTTAGATATTAATGTAACCGAGAACATGTTCTTCGTTATTAGTTTTTGCTGTCATTTGAGCGTCACTTCCAAATTCCGCTGGTTTCGAAACTAACAACAAATTTCCATAAAAACGATTTCTTGAGAATCCCTCAATACCGCAAAACGATCAATTCCGGTTTAAGTCGTCTTTCAGCAAAGATATATGAGACGTGATGCAAAAAATTCTCAGTGACAGATTAACTATTCATATGCTCGATATTGTTCAGATTGGCTATTTACTTATGCTACTATTAAGGGGGATAACCAATTGTTATGCAGTACCAAAATGTCTTTTATATTTAATATTGGAACCAAATTGTACTACCGATGTTCGAAAAAGAGCAATCATTACAAATCCCAATCAGTTATAACTTTTTGGAGATTTGAATATTATTTTGGATAGATCTTAATGTGGAAATTCCGAAACTGTTTTCAGAAATTTTAGCGGTTTAATAACAATGGTCTAAGCTAGTTCATGTGAAAATATTTATTTTTTATTCTTATTACGAGCATAATACATAACATAGCATTGGGTATCAAATCAAAACTTTGAGAAAAACAGTTTGGCTCATTTTTAAATCTATTGTAAATTGATCGCTAGGTGATATCAAAACCATAAGTTTTTGATGGCTGCTTTTGTTTTGAGGAAGAAATAAAGCAAATTTATACATTTCTTAATCCCAAGATTTGTAATTATAGATCCAAGATATCCAGTTGTCCAGTTTTTTTTTTGTGGGTCAAAAACTTCCTCAAATCGTGATTGGTGCCTCTAATCAAGGCGGTTTTGCTTTTTATGCGGACAAACCTAAACATAGTAAAAATATCAACTCTTATTGCTCGAATTCTCTGAGTAGACCTTTTTCTTCTAAGGGATATCTGATTGATATTTGATTGCTCGTAAAAAAAATTATGGAACCGAAATTTCAAACTATAAAGGAATTAAAGAATCGAGAACTCAAAGAATCAAAAGATGTTAACGAAATAGCGAAAAAATTAATCGAAGGACCAACGAACCAATTGACCAAAGAAAAAAAAAAGAATTAAATAATAAACCAGTTTTCTGTCAAAGAGTATTGTAGTGTATACTCTTGTAAATTTTGATTGCATGTTGAAGGAGAACGAATTTAATAAGAATCATAAGCCTAGTACTAAGATATTTGACATGAAAATGCTTATTTCAAAATTACTTTCGCCGCCAACACTTTTTTTCTGAAAAAAATCTTCCAGTATTTATAATGAAATAACTTTTCACCACACAACACAGAAAGTAGATCCATATTTATAATATTGTTGCAAAGAGTTTTCACATGAACGAAAATGGTGGGGTTTTAGGCAGGACTTTGTGTTGATCGGCATTATGTTAAAATTACATTCAATTACATTATTTAGTCTGACGATTTTTTAAGGAATCTCTCGTTTTAATGTTTTCTATTAAGTTCAATTAAGTTTCTTAAATTAAAAAATGTAATTTTCTCAACATCCCCCGTGGAAATAAATTTATTTAATTATTTTGGGATTATCTTGTTTGTTTCCTGTACAATAAAATGTATTGATACTGAAAGTGCTTGTGGGGTATGTCATGATTGATGTTATTTTATGTATGTAAGTATGTTCGTATATATGTATGTGTGGTGTGTGCATATAATATATATGTATAATATATAATATTGTCAAATGGAATGTTGTCGTAATGAAAAATACGTAAAATCCCTCTCTTAGTTAATTTTTAAAACAACAAACTCTTTCCTTAACGTTTTGTTTTTGCTTTTGTTTTAAGTGTAGCAACTATAGTTTAAATTAAATTATATATTGAATATCTATTTCATAGAAAAAAAGTACTAAATAGTACAATAATAATAAAAACCCCAAAAAAGTTCAAAGAGTAATATTTTCAAAAAAATATATATAAAAGAAATAAACAACGCAACAGTAGTAGGCATTGAGCAAAACTTAAGATATCCTTAAAACAGGGACAACGGAGTATAATAAATAAAAAAATAGAATAAATAAAAATTATAAACATGTCGAAGCAGTTATAATCGAAATCTGGAGTACTTGAAACGTTTATTATTAGAAAATTTGTCTTTTGGTGTAACTCTTAAACAATCCATAGTTTTGGAACTGCTAAATCTCCATACCATTTCGATCATAAGTTTTACGTTTATAATAATTGGATTCCTTATTATCAATTCCCCTAAATCCCGTTATAAGACAGAGACGGTGCATTATAGTTTTCTCTGCCGTGGAAGTTTGGGTGTTCTTGAATTTCCTCGCATTTCCCTTTCACGATGGATACTTTGTTTTTCAACTCAATATCAACAACAAAGCAACAATTTTTATTTTTACTCGATCTCGTCGATTTCGATAGTTGAAAATCGTTTCTTTTAACAGATTCCTTTTCATTTTGTGTGTGCATGGGTGTGTGTGTGTGTGTGTGTGTATGTGTGTGTGTGTTTGTTATGATTAATTGTTTCAAATCTATTGCAAAATGTCTTGTATATTAAAATTATCATTATCTAACGAGTTGATTAAATCTTGTGTTGAGAAGTTACCACCATCAACGGGTAAATTATCTAAGAATTCGAGACACAAATCATTCGAGTTGCCCACCACTGAACTGATGGACTGATTCATACTATTGTTGGCGGCGCTGTTGGACGTGGCCACCGCCGTAGCGGAGGCCACCGACGATACTGTGGCAGATGTTGAGACGAGGACATTGTTGCCGTTGCCACCGGGCGGCACGCCCGTCTGGCCGCCGCCGGTTCCATTGGGACCCGTGTTGCCGGGAACTTGTGACATCTGCAGCATTTGCTGTTGCTGGTGTGTGGTGGTGGTTTGTTGGACAAATTGTTGCTGCTGCTGTTGCATGGTGATTTGCTGCTGAGTTTGTGACATATGCATGCTGGTCATTTGCATTTGCGCCATCATGGCACCAGGGCCACCTGGGCCCGCTTGTTGCTGTAAGGATTGCTGTTGCATCATCTGTTGCATTTGCATGGCATTGGGACCATTGGGTCCATTGGGCCCGCCCATCATTTGTTGTGATTGCAATTGTTGTTGGCGCATCATCTGCTGTTGCATTTGGGCGGGTGTTAGTTGCATGCCGGGATTGGGGCCGCCCATGCCGCCAGCGCCTCCATTGGGGCCATTAGGCATGGGACCGCCACCAGAGCTACCCATAAAGCCTGCAAAGCGGAAGATAAATTTGTTACTCATCCCTTTCAACGCAATAAGGCAACTCACCACTACTGAAACCTCCCGCTCCTTGACGCATTGGTCCGCCAGGTCCACCTTGGAAACTCATCTGTTGCTGTTGCATCATCATATGACGCCATTCTTGCTGAGATCCCATTGGCATGCCATCGGGAGATACCTGGACATTAGGCGGTCGTTGAGGTCCACCAGGACCCATGGGGCCACCATAAGGACCCATGGCAGACCGTGGCCCACCGGCGGAATGTTGCATGTACATTGAATGTTGGGGACGCATCATGGGACCTGAAAATGGAAAGGATTACAATTAGAACTGCAGAATAAACAATAAAAAAATCAAAAAACTAATGAAATCAAATAAACAAAAATCGATAAATCGAAGAACCAAAGAATTTAAGTATCACAAGAATTTCATGAATTAAGGAATTGGAGAATTAAGGAATCAAACAATACAAGAATTGGAGCTCCAAAGACTCGATGAATTAAAGAATCCTGACCCTACAGAATCAACTAGTCGAAGAATAAAGAGAATGAAAGGATTTAAACAACCAACGAATCAAAGAATCAAACAACTAAAGTTTCAACAAATGGTGGAAGAATCAAAGAGCGGAGAAATTAACGAATTACCGATCCAGAGAGTGAAAGAATTCAAGGAGTTAAAGAATCATGAAATCGGAAAATCGAAGAAACAAAGAATACAAGAATAGAATAGAGAAACAATGATTAATAGATCCAAAAAAGAATCGAAGAATCAAGGAACCAAACAATCGAAGAACTAAAAACCAATTAATGTATTAATCAGTCAAGGAATTAATCAATCAAGAGATAATAAAAAAATGTTATAAAATAACAAACAATAAATGAACCAAAGAAATGGTTAAAGAATTTGGGAAACAAGAAATGAAATAACAGAAGAAAAAATCATATAATAGAAGAATCAAAAGAAGCAGGGAACAAAGGATTAAAGAATCGGAGGAGTCAACGAATTATGAAATTAAGGAATCTGTTTACGTCCACATCCACTGTAATCCTATTCCTTAGAACAGGCGTAGAGGTCTACTACTTTGGAACTTTGCTTTGACTTGTTTGCATTAAATCGCGTATTTGCCTTAAATCCCCTGGTTGGTACAGCGGATAACGGCACGCTGTCATACTTCCCTCTTCTCTTTTGTTTACTTTTTTCGATATCCTCATAGACAGGATCAATAAAAGCCATTCGAATTTCTTAATAAAGTGGAAAATATTTAAATTATTTTAAAATAATAAATCCTGTGTTTCATTTTATTTTATTCTTTTTTTGTTTTCGTTTCGCCCGAGTTTTAAAATTTCACTATTATATCCCTCGCGTGCCAAATAATTAGACCTGATTTTTCTATGCAAACAGAAACAATTAACCGCGGAATTAAAAAACAAATTCCCTTGCGTTCCAGGGGTGATATACAGGATAACTTCTCATATATACATATAGAATAACTTAAACGCTTTTGGGTTTTACGACGAATGCCCGAATTTGAGAAGCATTTACTAGACTTCAAAGTTCCGAAGAAAAAAAAGAATCAGAATCAAGATATATAAAATTAAAGGCTTAAAAGAATGAAGAATCAAAGTTTCAACAAATCGAGGTACCAATTATCCAAGAGTCTAAGAATCAGAGAATCGCATAATCAAAATTAGCCTGCAAGTCAAAGAATCAAGGATTATTGATTAAAGAAAGAATCAATTGAAGAGCTGCCGAATTATATAATCGAAGAATCGCAGAGTTAAAGATTCAAATAATCATAGAAATAATGACCCACAAAACAGAGGATCAAAGAAACAATCAACAAAATATTCTGAAAGTAATTGAATGAAAGATAGGAGGAGTCTAATGATCACTGAATTAAGGATTAGTGAAATAAGGATTAGTCAAATAACCGAAGATTCATTCAATCGAAGAATTGAAAACTCAAAGAATTGCGGAACCATAGAATCAAATAACTGAAGAACCGAGAAACATAAGGAACATAACATAAAAATCACAACATACATAAAATTTATAAAATTAATACAATTCACACATTTGACAATTCACAAGATTCACATTCCGAATTCAGAAAATCATAAAATTCTTAACTTCATAATTCATAAAATTTATGAAATTCACGAAATTTATTATATTTACAAAACTTGTAAAGTTAATAAAATGCATGAAATTCAAAGAATTTATAAAATGTACAAAGTATAATACATGAAATTTATAAAATTTACGAAGCTCATAAAATACACATACACAACTCACGTATCCAACAACTCATATAATTAATAACATTTAGAAAATTATCATCTCTATAAATTCACTAGCTGATTCGATCTGAGCCGAGCAACGCGATCGTTAAAGTGTGATATAAAATATTTTCTATACTCGTCAAAACTGCATTAATAATCAACCTAAAACAGGATCTGGACAGACTTTCACAGTGTCATGACTGTCACTGTTGCCCAAGGTTGATTAAATAGGGTAACAATTTAATATACAGTTATGATTGTCACCATATCGTTTTTTACCAAAGAGTAAACCTTTGGGAGCATACCTTTGTACACCAATGACATATGAAACAATTTACATCTCCCAAAATGTTCACATCTCCAATAGTTTAAGATATGTATATGACCATCTAAATTGTTGTGCTGTACAGCCGGTGCCACGTTCCTTTTCCACTAAATTCTAATATAATTCCCAACACTCACTTTTTGCTAGGACATATTCCCTAGTCGCTATTGGTATAATGTTAAGATGTGTGAGATGTGCCACGCCCTTTTCCCACTCATAACCCAATTTAGCATATGATATTATCTTGACTAAAAGAAACATATTGTTGTCTCATTATATTGGCTTTTTAAGAAGAAAAGAACAGAAGCTGGCGTTGCCGTTTATGAACATTTTTCTCGGGTAAAAATATAGCACCGCCTGGCGGAAAAGTTTAGCTGTCAATTCCATGACCACTTTTTTTTACATGAATTACCGTTAGAAGTCACTATAGTACCAGCCTCTATACTATGATTCATTTACTTAAAGAACGTTGTATGCTCTGGGAAATGGCCAACTAGATACATATACTACTCATTCGCATTTTTACATAGCAAGTTCTGATACCGCAATATATACAACCTGTACATTTCCGACCCATTTTTTATAAATTCATTTGTGTCTGCTCTTGAAATCACATTTCTTAAAAATACTAGCAATAGATTCACAATGCCAATTTCGTTTTCTAATTATTGTTTCTTTTGTTTTGTTTTATATAAAACCGGTTCAACTGTTTTTTCTGTTGGTAGAATAACAAGTTGCTGGATTTTCTAAAAATTGATTTCTTCGAATAAAAACTGATTTTCTAAAAAAAAATTGAATACGAATATATGTACACTCAACAAATATAGCATGTGACAAATTCGGGTTCGGTATTAACATACAGACGACCGGTGTGTTAATTTGACTGCTACAAAGTATTTGTGAAAAGAATGACACTGGTCACCTTTTGAACGGACACATTTCTTTCTATACTTGTAACTTTTGTGCCGAATTTGATCTTTATAGCTCTAATAATGTAATCGTTTAAAATTGTTACTTGTTTGAGCGGTATTAATCAAGGATTATTATTTCCTGGGTGACTTAAATAGACTGCGATACTTCACACAACAATCAGTCAGATAGTTTCGGCGGCTATTATACTCGTATAGATCAATTGACGTATAGATATGTATATAATGTCCATACAATTCCAAGCGATTGATCACTTACCTGATGGTGGTATTGGTTGTTGCGTCATTCGTCGCATGGCAGCTGCCTGCGCCGCCGCATTTGGGAATCGTCCTCCACCTCCCACTGTTTGTTGCATCATTTGTGCCTGCATTAGTTGAGCCTGGGTGGCCTTGTATTCCGGTGGCGGTGGTCGAGCACCAGCCATGCTATGCTGCTGCATGGCTTGAGCACGCATTATTTGTTGTTGCTGCAGGAATTTTGCTTGACTTATATTCATGGGCGGACCATTTGGACCTCCAGGACCCATCATCATGCCCGGGTTGGGTCCAGCATTAGGATTCATGTTACCCGCAGACATCATTTGATTTGGACCACCGGCTCCCATGCCGCCAGGTCCCATACCACCCATAGGTCCATTGGGACCTCCCATGACGGGCACATTGGGTCCAGGAACATTCGGTCCGTTGCCGCCCGGTCCAGACATGGGATTCATAGGACCGCTGCTAGGACCACCGGGACCATTATTGGGGCCACCGGGACCTTGAGAGTTGTTCATAAGACCAGGGCCACCATTGGGTCCCGCTGTGGGTACATTCGGGCCGGGACCATTGTTGCCAGACGTCGAGGCTGACTGATTCTGGTTTGGATTCTGCCTCTGTCTCATGTTGGGTGGTACCTGTTGCTGTTGCTGAGGACCCGCTGATGCAGGATTTTGCGTCTGCTGTTGCGAGAAATTCATGGACTGTGTTTGTGACATGCTAAAGCCACCATCGGAAGCACCTAAAATCGGGAATATTTTTAATTTAACAACATGGCTTTCCCTCTATCTCTTAATTCGATTTTGGGGTCATTACTTCGTTGCTTACCGTTATTATTGCTAATATTTTGATTTGGTTGTTGTTGCTGCTGCTGGGGTTGCTGTTGGGCATTGGGACCGGCGCCACTGCCACCCGATTGCTGTTGAGTATTTTGAGAGTTTTGTTGCTGCTGCTGTTGTTGTTGCTGTTGTTGATTGAAAAACACGCCCTGCTGTGTTGCCACCGATACATTACTCTTCATGTCACCGCTAAGATGTAAATGTTGTCCAGCCGAGACCTATAAAACATACAACAAATAACGACATTAAACCGTCATTCTGCCCGGGGCAAATATTAGGATAAGAACTGTAATGGAGTGCTATACATTTAATTCTAATTAAGCATAATTAGTCAAATGTAGTCAAAAACCGCCCAAAAGTGGTTTGACGTATTTAGATTTTAACTGTATTTGCGTATGTGTAGCATAAAGTAAGGCGTTAGCCATGGGGCATACTAAAAGGGGATGAACAAGGTGTTGCATTTAAATTTTGTTAATTATTTTGCAGATGTTCGATATTTATTAGACCTACTATTTTGAATTTAACCTACAATTTCGTTTACTTTGGATCTCCTAAATACCCCTCACCATATTTGTAGTCATGGTTGTGGCCTATGGCTTACAAGTATATTTTTCAGGTACGAAGTTAACGGGACAAGGACAAGTGACAGATGTATGACGTATGAATATTTAGTTCCCGTTAAGAACATTTTGTTAAAGTATTATTCGATTTTCAGTATGTTGAAATCTTTGAATCTTTATCTTTGGTATTTACGGAAAATTCTTGGAGTTTTTATGCTGCTGCATAGAATAGTTAATACTTCAAGCTTAATAAAATCATCCACTTATTGTACGTTAACTGTACGAACCTTAAAATCAAATCCCTTAAGGAAAAAACGACTTGTTGAAGTTACAGCGAATTGAAAGTCAAATTTAATGGAATGTCCTACAAGTTTGTCGTAATCGTACATTAACGACATTACTCTGCAAACCAATCCGCATATGTAAACAACAATTTTGTCAGAGGTATATCCCGTTTGAATTAATGGCACAGGGCTCTATATCCAGCACAAAGACAAACATTGAGTCTTATTTCCATATGAACAGCCGAATACTGGAATGCATAATATGCAACCATAGATGGTGAAAATGGGGCTGGAATGGGCTTTACATACACCTAAATTTTTATATAAGTATAAAGACTTATATTTAGGTCCTAGACCTCCTAGAAGCCTACAGGGAAATCCTCCTTAAGACTTATCTCCTCTCTCTTTAAGATTTTAGGAATTTATATAACTAACTATAAAACATAATCTTCAAAAAATTTTGCCTATTTGAATACAATTTCTTTCTACTACTTTAACTTTACTATAAAGGGGGGTTTTGTAATAACATACCCTAGGTCGAATGATAATAATAGGCAAATTGTTATTGTGTTTGCGCGTGTGCCAAATTTCTCTTTGTGAAAATCGTAAAATTATGCTAATTTATTTTGTAGAATTTGCGTCAATGACATTAAAAAGAGGGGAGATAACAATAAAATTAGACATAAAAAGAAAGCTGATGGTAACTGAAAGTTATTTTAAGTAAATTGAATATAATTCAAAATAGAATAACAGGA
>JAHXMU010000017.1:1059056-1138987 GCA_019455685.1 Philornis downsi
AAGTTATTTTAAGTAAATTGAATATAATTCAAAATAGAATAACAGGATAAACCAAGTGAAATTTGCTAATAAAAAGCGGTGAGTTCCTTCCCTAATAAAGTAAACTGAAAACATTTGATTAATTATGGTGGATTGTGAATTTTATTCAGAAAACTTAATGAAATACACATATGGTCGAACAAATAAGTACACCTGCTTATTTTTGCTTTATGTTTAATTTTAGTTTATTTAACGGAAAGAAAACATGGCAATTCTTTTTTATTTAAATAACTTTAATATGGTAATGCCTTAAAAACAAAACTGGGGTTTCCCCTTTGTTTTCATTGAGAGTTAGTTTTGTTCAGATGTAATTTCAGTACTTGGTCAAAATAATAAATACATTGCTGAATTCTTTAATATTTTCGCAGTCTGCTGTAGTCTTTTTGGAAAGGCTAACTAACTATATATTTTCAGCCATGGGTCGAAAAAGTCATTATTCTCCGGAGGAGAGAAAAATTGTTTCAAGACTAAGAGAAAGTGACCAAAGTCTTCGTTCTGTAGCCGAAATTATGAATCGCTCGGTATTTTGCTTTAAAGCCTAAAAAGCTCGTCAAAACTCGCAGAAGATCCAAAAAAACTTCAAAAACAATAGATATCCGTAATGTAGCACTTGCGAAGAAGGACCCGTTTGCGTCTTCAAGAGCGATTTCAGCAGAAATTAGAAATGTAATTTCATTGCGAACGGTTCGTCGTAGACTACAGGAAGCACATTTACGAGGACGGATAGCCAGAAGAG
The DNA here is from genome assembly GCA_019455685.1 of Philornis downsi. Taxonomy (NCBI): domain Eukaryota; kingdom Metazoa; phylum Arthropoda; class Insecta; order Diptera; family Muscidae; genus Philornis; species Philornis downsi. Next base: position 1,059,832 of record JAHXMU010000017.1, read on the forward strand.
TTCCTTTGCTTAGACAAAAAATTTAAAGGCTAGATTGGCATTTGCAAGAAGTCACTCGAATTGGTCCGGAGGAGACGGAAAAAAAAATGGCGAATCATTTTGTGGATCGATGAAACAAAAATTAATGTATTCGGAAACGACTATGCTCGTTATGTTCGACGCCCTAAGGGTAAGAAATTCCGTGTTCGCTATACAAAGACGACGGTCAAGCACGGGGGCGGCAATATTATGGTCTGGGGTTGTTTCTCGTGATATGGTGTCGGCCCGATACGCCGAAGATTCCACTACAAAGATATCTTGGAAAATACGATGTTGAACTATGCTGTGGAAAGTATGCCTCTTAGATGGGCATTCCAAAGCATACTTCTAAGTTGGCAAGGGATTGGTTCCATGGTAACAATGGTGCCCTTCTTGACTGGCCAAGTCAATCTCCGAACTTAAATTCAATCGAAAATCTTTGGGGAGAGTTGAAACAAAGAATTGGAAAGGAGGTTCTTAAAAATATGGATCAGTTATGGAATTTTATTCAAAAAACTTGGTATAAAATACCAGCAGAAACCTGCAGGAAGGAAGCTTATTGCCAGCATGCCGAAAAGAGTCAACAAAATAATTGAAAAAGGTGGATATACCGGCTTTTAACGAAACTTAGCCAATTTAGCAGAAAAAACTTGAGTTTTTACTTTTTCCTTATTTTAACTTAATGTACTTATTATATTGTCCAATGTTTTATGATTAATTTCTTATTTTTTGAAGAATACTGTTCTAGGATTTATTTTAGTTCTAATGTTATAACAAAAGAAATTAGTATTTGTTTTTTCTTCAATTTAAATAAATTTTCGCCTACGAACCTTTAAAAAAATATAGGGTATTATACTTATTATTTTGACCATATGTGTATACATATATAACTAACTCTATTCTTTAATATCTATTTACAGTATAACCCTAAAAGTATACTTTATTTTATGGTAAGAAACCCCTACAAGCTTTCATCACTACCGCCGTTTTATTATAGAGTGACATATTGTTTCATTCTCTTAAAATGTTGTAAATTGAAGCTTTAGCCTTTTCTTTTTGTCAGTTAACTAACGCGGTCTTAATAAAAACGAGAATTTAAAAGGAAGTGATTGGATTTATGCAATGAATGTTATTATACCTATAAAAGATTTATGCTTAACAGCTTACAGCGTAGAAGTACGCAATACTTATTTATATGCAAGAAGAGATACGAGTATTATACGACGTAACATAGTAACGGAAGCTGACTAGAGTTGAAAGCAAAGAAGTATCTTATATGAATTTTTCTAAAGAAAACGAATAATTACTTCATTTTCAATTTCGAAGCAGATTTAATTAAAATAGATTTAAAAAAGTCATTACTACGAGATTAAAGTAGTGACTCATATAACATAAACGCTATTTTCTTGGGAAAATATTCTAACAACATTTGTAGGGTGTTGAGGGTGTGGTACGACAGAACAAAAGCACAGCTTAAATTTAAAATTAGTGCAAAGTTGATGGGACCCCGCTTTTTAATTTTTTTTTGTCGCTGTCGAATTTCGCTTGAATACCTTGAAAAGTTACGTTATCACATGTAAGCCATCTATCAGACATAAATTGTACTATTATGTAAACTATCCCCGGCCGTGTCTACCAAGGCTTATTTCCATATGGAAAGTGTCTACGAAATATTGGCTCTTCGGGCATCTCTATATACGAAGCGTGTCCCTAAACAGTTTCTTGTGGTGTACAACACTACAGTTGTTCATATGAAAACTTTCTCTTAAAATAATTTTCTTCAAGAATGGTGCTCCCAAGACACTTTTCAATACAAAAATTGCCCCTAGGAAAAATCTCCGAATCTTCTTCTCTTCATATAATTTTGCCTCTAAATGTTCTTTTCTGCATAAAATGATATAAGTAAATTCTTTTCAGACGATATGGGAAGTTTCTGCCATAATAAATGTTTGTTTCTGTGAAAAAAGTATTGCTTTAGTATTTCTTCCCTTTAAAAAGAGCTCTTTTTAAGAAAAGTTTTGTATTAAATGTATATGTATATTCGCATATTCTTCAGTATAAAAAAATTAGTTCTTTTCCGTAGGAAAATATCTTTTGGCAGGCATTTCTACAAAAAGCGGTTGTTGAAAAAAGAAATTGCCGAAAAAGAATTAAAATATCTTTAGTTTGCAAGCCGATTTTGGACCATTCAAAATTAATATTTCAAGTATTAAATAATAAAACAATCAAATCAACCTAGTAAAATTTAATTACTTCAAGCTTTACAAAACTGATTGAAACATGCACTCGTACTTCGGAGAGAAATAAGATGTAATAAATTATAATTCGACATTGGTTTTTATTAGCAGTTCGTAGCTGAATTTTAGTTTTTTCATTGTCTCATTCAAGTCTTGAAACTTTAAACAAAGTGGCAATAGTGCGATAAACCATAGCATAGTTTTTGGCGTTTACAATAGTTTAGCTAAATACGTTGTTGAGGGAGGGTGATTGCACTTAATTGTGTTGGTATTATGCAGCTTTTATAGGAATTACAAATGCATTTGATACAGATTCACTGGTGGTTTGGCAAGCGCTAAAATAATTGTAAAGCAGTTTCGGCATTAGAAAGTATTATAACACTTTGCGAAGAGTTGATAGCGGAATGCAAACATTTTCGTATACATTTTGAACCAAAAAAAAAAAAAAAACAGCCAACTACGGCAACACATTATTAGCATTATTCCATTCATATTTAAATGGCTCGCTGTGGTCTCTAATGCTGTTAATAATTCAACATGTTGTGATGAGGATAGAGGGACAAACATTTTATGAGTAGAAATTTGTTTAACAGCATACAAACTTTTTCGTGTGTGTGCGAAAATATCCAGATGTACAAAAAAACACTGTGCCTAAATTTCGGCAATATATTTGGCATTGTTGCCATTACGTCTGTTGGTGGTGCTACGCGCCCCCTTTTCAGACATACGCATACATACACACACATCCTAAAACAGCGGGAGTTGCGTATGTTGTACAAATTGTGCCTATTGTTCGGGTATTGGTTCATGTCCGCTCACTAAATACTGTTGCCATGCTTTTATACATTTTTGCCTTTTAGCTGCTCGCAAAAGTGCGTGCTCATAAATCTTTCTCTCACTTTGCAGTCTTTTACTTTAAAATTTCTTGTTTTTAACCCGGCATGAAATGAAAAACGATAAATTTTAATGGGGTTTTTCTTCGCATATGAATTTCAAAAGCTCTGTGCGTTGTCTTGTGTGCCCAGGTTAACATTTTATAGTACCCCCCAAAGAATGCTATGGATTCGGAAGCAAAGAAGATGAAATGATGATACCATGGAAATGCATTAAGTACTGGGAGTTCTACTGCTTATGAGTATATGGTAATATGGGAAACTTTGTGCCGAAATCATGCTGAAATTCATAGGAATATCTGATTTGTATGTGTGTGTATTTTCTAACATTAGAGCTTGAATTTATACGACTCCCTAAGGTATACTATAGACTTTAAACACTGCTAAGGAAGCTAAGGCAATGTAATTAAGCATTTTAGATGGCATAACAAAATTAATGGTGAATACACAAATTTTTTGCCTTATGTTGCCAAAAATAGCACTAAGTCTTAAAATCATAAGGTGTCAATAAAGATGTAATGGATTTTAAACAAAGTGTTGAAGTAAAATCACTTGAACAAGTTAAGAGCTAAGCATTTCTTATTCTAAAGCACCTAAAATATTAATTTATATATTATGTATGATTAACAAAATTGCGAGGAAATACACAAGCTGTATGTTTTGTATTGCTACAAGCAGCATTATAGTTCGCGTTATGAATATGCTGTGGATTTGAAGTAGAATGTCAAAATAAAGCTTCGTGTTACTTTGTAAATCAACGGTCCATTGTGTCGACTCAGCGTGCATATCGTGGTCAATTTAATGTGCGGGTTGCACCCTCTCAGTCAACAATAAACCGTCTTGTTGCAAATTTTCGAGAACAAGGAGCAGTAAGGAACCTTCCTGGTGCTGGCAGACGACGAACGGTGCACACGGATGACAATATCCAAGTGGTACAGGAGAGTATTCAGGAGAATCCACAAACATCAACCAGGAGACGTTCGACACAACTTGACATCTCAAGAGGGTCGCTGCAGTGAATTTTGCATAGCATAAGAATGTTTCCATACAAAATTCAAATTGTCCAAGAATTGAAACCGACAGATTACCAGCAACGACTTGACTATGCAATTTATTTCCACCAAAAAGCACAAGAGAATCCTAATTTTATTCATAACTTAGTTATGAGTGACGAAGCCCATTTCCAATTAAATGGGTTCGTTAACAAGCAAAACTGTAGGATATGGGCTACGGAAAACCCGAGAGTACTTCATCAACGACAATTACACCCAGTTAAGTGTACTGTTTGGTGCAGTGTTTCTTCAGAAAGGATCATTGGCCCATATTTTTTTGAAAATGAACGAGGTGTTGCCATTTCCATCAATGCTGATCGATATCCGGCCATGTTGGAAAATTTTGTAAGGCCAGCCGTGGAAAACCATCCGCAAATATGGTTCCAACAGGATGGAGCCTCAGCGCACACTGCGAGGGCCACAATGGCTCTTTTACGCGAAATATTTGGTGAAAGAATAATTTCACGTACAAGCAATTTTAATTGGTCTCCGCGTTCCCCGGATTTAACAGCTCCAGACTTTTTCCTTTGGGCTTATTTAAAAGGGAAAGTTTATGTTAATAAGCCCAGGACTATTGACGAATTAAAATCCAATATTCGAGACGAAATTAACAACATAACACCGGAAATTTTGCGAAAGGTCATGGAAAATGTGTTGGAAAGAGCACATTTGTGCGAAGCAGAAAATGGCCACCACTTGCGGGATATCATTTTTAATAACTAATCTAAAGATATTCCCCATAAATTTACTGTATTTAAAAAAAGAAATTAAAAAAATATGTCTTAAATAAAAAGTTATAAGCAATTCACACCACTTCGGTCATTTTGGGCCACCCTGTATATTGGAATCACTGTAGGCAATTGCGACTTTTTTCAAATTTTCAAAAGTTTATAAGGATATTAAAGTTATTTACTTTTGTGGATTCTTCCCATATTTTCATGATTGCTTTTTTCACATTCTTTTATGATGCAAATGAAACATTAGAGGCTTAAAAATTCTTAATTGTGTAACAAGAGCTCATATGAACCGTGCAATCAGGAAATGGTGGCACCTCAAAATCTCGATAATCTTTTGCAATTGTAAAATTATTAATAATTAGTAAATTCTATTATTATCTATATTATATTAAATTTACATTATTTGGGATATCTATTGAAGGAAATAACATCATCCATTTAAGAAGTTCTTGATGAGAATTCGCATTCCGTTTTAGGAAAATTTTGGAAAAAATATGCAGAAAAAACTTGTAAAAACTTATTTCAATTTGGTTATCAAAACTAAGGTGACTCGCAAAGGGTCTCAAACATGATCCCATTTCCCAATACTCAGCACTTTTTGTATGATACGAATATAACTATATCCAATAGAGAATACAAAATTATAATTTTGGGGGGAAATTGCCATTTGCATATTTTAACGTGTTTAAATATTTGTGGCTATTGAGGGCTTCGTAAATTATTATAAGCACAAATGAAGTATTTGATAGCATCTTAAGATCATCATCATCATTGAATTTATGAGAAGATATTTTGTGGAACAATTATTATACCATTTATAATATTTATTAAAATGACTAATGAGTCGATCGTCGTAAGTAATTTAATTTATCTACAAACTAGGAATTTACAATTAATAGATCAATAACCCGGCTAACCAACATTCAAGTTAATCAATTAATTGATTGATCACACATTTCTATTAATCAGATTTAAAATTAATCGATTACTCATTATTTTCATAATTCAAATCTTTTGATTAGTTGCTTAATCGAAATTAAAATTATTTGATTAGTCATAGGTTGAAATAATCAGAACTTTCCATTAATAGAGCAAATGATTAATCGATCAAACGCAAATCTCCATTACCGACTTCACTGCAACGCATTATTTTAAAATTTATTTCCTTCACCATTTACAGATTTGAAAAATCAAATTGCTGGTCTAAGGAATGATATAAATCATCAAAATGAAGTTGTAGCAAGCGAACTGACTCAGATCAAAATATATATTGAGCAAGTCGTTTATGGGACTCTATGTGACAGAAATATGAGTAACATCTTCTTCATCAAGTCTGCAGAGGAATTGAAAGATTTCAAGGCAAAAATTGTTAATTTCGTCGAAGAGAGAAGGATATTTTAAGGAGAAATAGTGAAAATTTTTCATAATCTTTTGGGCGAAGAAATAATTAAAAACTTTAACTATGACGGCAAGGAAGCTTTAAAAAGCTATTTATTATAAAGTGGATGTTCTATCTTATATAGCTGTGGGACAGAGGTAATTATAAATCATAATTATTAATCATTAATCAAAAAACCTTTTCAAAACGAAAAAAATAAAATTTACAAACAAACATTTTTGTTCGAGTTTTTAAGACATTTTTTTGTGCAATTTAACGCTGAAATCGAAAATGTATATTTAAAAATATACACGACTTTTGAAATTGACTTAAAATATCATAAACCAAATACATTTATGATTTTTTACTAAATGCATCGTAAAATTTGCTGTTCAGAAAACCTGATAGGTCTCCTTCTGAACGCCTTATGGATGACATACCTGCCTAGGTATTTCGTAAGATCTTCTCGTAAGACTGCTCGTAATGACAACCTGGGTAAAAAAGAAAGAAGTATGGAATTGGACTGGGAGGCCTGTTGGAACCAATAATCCAATACACGGTCACGCACATATTTGTGTACATGTGAACACAATCAAACACATATAAAAAAAAATTCTATTGAACGGCATGAAGACTATGGACTATGAAAGAGCTTCCTGTATTCATTCTATTTTTAGACTCGCTAACATTTACCTGCAATTGAACGATAAACGACAGTTTGAGAAGCTCTTACTAGACTTGCATATTGCCTGAGTTGAAGAGTTCCTCAGTCGGCGCCGAGGTGAAGCCAACTCGAAGGAAGGAAGATGGTTATTTGGGGGCAAGAAACCACGAGCCACTTTCGGTACATACATCTGGAAAAATATGCAACCTTTATTTGCTACCTAGCTGCCAGTTATATATATACATATGTAAATTTACATGTCTTTACCCATCTAATTCATTTCATAAAAATCGTATGTTTAATATTAATTAAAATCTAAATAACTTATTATGCAGGATTTATTATTTATTACACAGGACAATACAAACGGACAACGCAAGCCCCTCTCCGGTCTCCGGGAACCTCTTATTGTTTTACACAATTTTAACTTCTCCGGTCTCCGGGAACCTCTTATTGTTTTACACAATTTTAACTTTGTAGCGAAAAATACCAATATTATTAACACAATTGGTGAAATGTTATATTCATTGCTGAAAATGGCAAAAAAATTTTACAGCATATCTTAAGGCCAAAACTGTCGTATAACAATTTGTTTCTTTTTTACGCGTTAATATGTACGCATACAGAACCATAAAACTAATTGCGTTTTGGGAAATTAAACAATATTCTCTTTCGTTGAGAGGTTGTTTTTTACTATAATTTTTTGTTCAAGCTGTGATATGCAAATCGCAATGGTTGCCCCGGTGTTAAGGTTTGATGTTAGTCTGCTCTAACTTGCTATGGATTTTGTGGTTAGAGTCAATCTTTTATAATCATATCACACGTGACATATCATATAATGAATTTGCTCCATGAATTTACTGCATAACACAGGAGAATTTCAATTGTAAGGGAATTTCATTCGCAAGGAAGCAAAACCTTGATCGTGATCGGCTTTTGAACAAGACTAATTAACTACTAATAAAGATGGTTTTCTGTAGGTGTACTAAAAGTGGACAATGCGTATCCTGTGCAGCTGCTTGTGGGTCGTAAATGAAGTTTACCATGTCTTGTAGTCCAATTGTTCGACTTTCGAACGAATCTTATCTTGCATTAAATGGTCAGCCGAGATAGTGTGCAAAACAGTGCATCCCGATAAATAGGACTACACATTCACCATGTTCAAATCGTGGGGTAAAATACTAAAAATAAATAAATTTAATACTAAATAAGCAGACAATCATCATTTTTCAAAATTTTTGCAAATTTTGGCAAACTGTGTCGAAATATGAATATCGAAATGTAACAAAATCTATACTGAAACATTTGGTAAATGTCGAAAAATCATATTTTGTAAAAATGTGTTATAGCGCCATTATCATAGATTTGTGTTGAAAAATGTTTTATATTTATTGAAACAGTCAGCGTACTTGAGTTTACAAACCATCCCAGATATGTAAGCAACAATTTGCCAGAGTTTCACTGCAATTGCATAAACGGAATCAGAAGCTATACGCAACACACAGAAGTCAGATATATGTACATTTAATTTTGGCATATTTCATTGATTTTTATTTGGTTCTTCTTAAAAAAACATACATATATTTAATATTTATTATGAATATGAATTATGAAATATGAATGATTTATTATATAGGAAACCATTACATTAGTTGTGAACACAAGTCCTACTCCTGCCATTTGTTTAGTATTTTTTTGTTCTTAATGTAGTAGCCTTAAAATAAACAATTTAGGGCGGCTGTCATCCACATGGTTGTACACATTATTGGATTAAATAGATATACTTTTGCTTTAAGAACATAGCTTTTCCATGGTACATACATCGATAGGACAGTTGGAGTTGTAGTGGAATGACAACAATCAATATTTAACAACTCTTTCGTGAAATAAATAACAAACAAAATGATGGGGGAAATAAACAGATAGGAGAAAACCTCTTGTTGATGTATACAATTTTATTTTTTTCGACGACATTAACCAATTTAATGTAGGAAAATATAAAAGCTTTAAACACAGTTGGTGAGATGCTGTAAGAATCAATGCAAAATTGTGGAAAGGAACTAAATTATACCTTAGGCAAAAGTGAGTAAAAAATTGGCATAACTTTAGGCTATTTAATGTAGCTTAACTCTTTTTTCATGCCAATATATGTGTTAAGAATCATAGCATTATTTGTATTTTGGAAATTTAGATTAAATCCATTTTTGCTGAGGAGCTATTTTTTATTAAAACTGTCATCAACATATTGCAATGATTATCTTGGTAGTGTTTGTAGGTTGGTATTAATTTATTATCGCTTATTATGGGTTTTGTCGCCGATGCTTCAGCCACTTCTATTCTTAGAAATCAATATATGTATAAGCCCCATAAATCTATGCGCGCAGTAAAAGTGCACTTCTTTGTCTTCTTCTTGTCAGACATTTGTTAAAAAAGTGTGAGAATTCAGCGTATTTTGACATAAACAACGGGCTAGAGAAAAGACATGTGCCAAGCTCAGGTATTTTCAAATGTTAATATATGAATATATTAGATATGCGAAATGTAATGTAATGCATAAGCCGCCCGCCAATGTTTCCAATCCAAGTTTTTAACTTTGGTTATAAAATTTTCAATAAGCAATTTCTTTTTGAAAATACTTGTAGTAAGCGTCATTCAACTACATTATGGTGATTCTGAAGCAGCAAGGGTTTTCCTAAGTTGGCCCAAGTCTTCAATATATCACGTTGGAAATCTCAAAACAGTTCATTTTTTATAGAGTTTAAAAGACTATATCTGCTGGAAAAGTTTCTAGAATAGGAACAGATAAAATAAATCGAAATTTAGTCTGATACAGCGATTTTGAAAGAGTTAAAAGTTTTTAATACACAAATGTATTTGAAGCAATTGTTGATAGAACCATATGCCAGGGGTCGTAGGGAAAATATAATGAAGAATATTTTGTCACAAATTTCTTTACAATTTTTATATTTTTGTTGGTTTAAATTTTTTTTTTTTTTGTTTCAAATTTCCTAAATGAAAATCTTTAATTAAGGTAGATTACATTAAAACTTCTTATATTATTTTAATATCATTTTACGGTAATGTTTTTGGTCCACAATCATACACATCGTGATTTTATATAAACATTTACACCTAAACGTTTATATAAAAATGTAAATCATATTGGCCTGTAACCACAAAAATTCGCTCCTTTTCAGTCAAAACTATATCGTGGAATTTCTGGCACAGCAGGCCCTGTGCTGTGCACAGCCTTTTGTCGTTGACCATTCATTGCACGAAAGGAGATTTTTTCTAGATTGTACAAAACATGAATGCTACACAGAAATGTGACTAATCAAAATCTGGCAGTAAAATGCCAGTAAGAAATTATTGATTAGCCCCCTTACACTTTCCAAATATGGCTTAGGAGGCGCAATAATATTTGTTTTATATAACTCAGTTTTCGATCAATATACAGCAAATGGCTTAGAGATATCGTTTTACTCTTCTCAGAAATTTACCGTAGTTATGAGCATATAAAATATCTTCAATATTCGCTGAAATTATGAAATTATATGCCGCCTGAAAGCATACAATGCTTTAATGTTAACATATACTACATTTTGTTTTTACAAAGTATAGTAGAGTAAAAACAAATCTCTATGGGCTCCAAATAAATGGTTCGCTTAATTACGTCAAATTTGTTTCGTAAATTTGAATTGAATATGGAATCGATTAGTTTTGCGGACCGCGTTCCTTACTATGTCACGTACTCCATTATTTTTGCAAGTCAAAAGACTCAGAACTAGTTATTTCATGTAATAATAATTGCATTGTAACCGCTTACATATGAAGATCCTTGGACGTGAGTATATTATTTGAAAAACGATAGAAAAGTAAAAAGAACGTAGTAAGTAAGCACGTTTGTTGGGATGGATTCACGCAGTTATTCATGATGGATATTGTTTTGATTCAAGCCAAAGTTATTCACCATTTATTAGCTATAAAAAGTCAAGTCTAATATCTTCTGATATGGACATAGCATTCTTTCAGGTCGAATATTATTCATGTCTTCGATAACATTGGAGGTATACATATGTACTGAAAGGGATATGATCGAACGAGATCACAAAAAGGAGTAAAGTGGGAGTAAAGAATAAGTTGTGATTTCTTTGCACTTTTGCCAATTTTCGATGCCTAAAGCCATGCTGTACTTTTTCATATAATGAATTTGCCTACTTCTTGTTGTTAAACGTCAAGATGATCAAAGGAATCCTTTAGAACTGAACAAGACGCATGGAAATTGCTGCAAACTATTGAGATTCATTTGAATCTGAGTACAGTGCAACCGATACCGAGTTAGTGGCAGTAGGATTTGGACGAAGTAAAATAACACTTTTTACCCAGATTATACTTCATTTAGCCGAAATTTAACCATTTGATAATCCGATAGAATTTTGTTAAGCAGGATTTCTTCGGAATTTTATACAAATGTAAACCTTATAAATAGCATAGATTCCGGAAGTTCTGGTTACTACAGCGTTTTGCTTGTCGCTGGCTACTTTTACTATGAATTTTCAGTGGGCGGTAGGGTTGATTTTTGGAACTCTACGTTTGAGCATCTCAAGAAGGAGAGAGAGAGAATGAGGGAGGTGGCGAAGCAATTCGCAGAACCAAGAACGAAATGAGAAACTAAAAAAAAAAACACGTGAAAACGAATACGACCGTATACAACCACTTAAAATAATTGGAAATTTTCGTTGTTGATGTAAATGGAATAAGGAAACGAAGTAACGAAAATCCACCACAATCTCTTGAATGGAAAACATAACGCCAAGAACGAGAGGGAAGTTTTTTGTGAAATAGTGAATATATGACATGAAAAGTAATACGATTCCAGCGGTAAAGGACATAAGTTGCATACATTCCGCCCACGTAGAACGTCACGTACGGGTGTGTATGTTTGAAGATTGTGTAAAGTAATACCAAAATTTAATTCCCTTGAAATATGCGAACTGAATGCTTTTCAAAATAATTTTCTGTATTTCTTTTCGCATTCTAAAATCTTGTGAGAAAGGAGAATTTTAACTAACTGAAATATATAAATATTGTTGTTAATTGGATTATAAATTCACAATATATGTAATTAATCTTTGTGCATTCCAAAAAGGTAAATAGGCGGCTCATAATATAATTAGTTTATTAGCTTAAGTTACTGAATATTGTAGGGAATATCATATAGATTTCGCTGCCACAGTGAAGTCAATTTAAGCCGAATTGTTTCCATGTTTTCACATAGCATTCAACATGAAAATTGTTTTCGAAAATTCGAAAAGACGCCTTTTAAGACACTTTGTTGTGTGGAAAGTGTTCTCATTCCCACTTTGAAGACTTTTCTGTAAAAAAAGTATCTACAAAGACAGTTTTTTATAACGATTTTTTATATAAAAAGCGTCTACTTAGAGTATGTTTTGTAATTGAAAAGTGCCTACCAAGAGTGTCATTTCTGTGTGAAAATTGTCATTCAAGACACTCTCCCAAATTAAAATTTATTTTCCAATACACCTTTCTATACGAAAAACTGCCTTCCAAAATGCTATTCTATATGAAAATGTGTTTGCCGTAATACTTTTCTGTCTTCCAACGCATCTGAATGTGAAAATGTATCTTCCAGAGATCGTTTATATAGGGTGGCTCATCAATTATGCTGAAATAAGAAATTCAAATAACTTTTTTTTAATCAATGTATCTCATTTATTTATTTTTTATTGTACAGTAATTTCAATTTTACATTTTCTGCATGAAAATGTGTCTTTTTAGACAATTTTGTATGTAAGCGACAACGTTTCTTCCGATACACTTTTCTACATGAAATGCGTCTTACAATATACTTTTCTATAGAAAAAGTGTGCTATATATATACTATTCTATATGAAATATATCTGATAAGACACCATTTTCACAAAGCATTTTCGCATAAAAATGTTGTCTTTCAAAACAAAAATAAACTTTTCCACAAGACAAGTGTCTTCTAAAACATTTTCATAGGCGAAAAACACTTTCTAAGACATTTTCCAATAGCAAAGTCACTTTCTAAGACTCTTCCTGTAAGAAATTTATCGACGGAAATACTAGAGTAAATATGTAACATGAGTGAATCAATTCCAGGAACTGTTCAGACGTAATGGTCAGTTGTAAAATTCATTTTGTAAACAATTTTCTTGCATCGAAATTATGTTTTAATATGCAGAAAAGAATCGATGTCGAAAATCTTCGAAATTTAGCAGCAAAAATAACTAATTTGTTGTGATATTGAAAAATTCGATTTCCACGAAAAGATTACATTTTTGATGAATTGCTTGGACGTGGAAAATCTCAGAAATTCATTACCGAAAATTTTAATTTCAGCGGAAACATTTTTAAGGGCGGTAAACATAATCCTTCTTGGAAGTCTTCTGGCTTCTTCTTACAAGTTTAAGACATCAAATTCCATTAGTTTTTTAAAATTGTAATATTAAGCAAGCTAGTGTTAATTAATTATAAATTAATCCATTTTGCTTTCTTTTTATGTTTTCTTCTTTCTGTCATTTATATCTTTCTACCTTAACTATACTTCTATCTTAGGCTTATTGGTAGACTGCCGTTTGTTTGCTCTAATAAGTTTATTCTCAGAGCCATATTACACCTTACGTAGCAGTCATTCTTAAGATATTCTATGGAAAATATTAGCTTATCGTATGAAACCAATATGAGAATCTATCCAATTATGGAATATGAAAGGAAATGATGAAATGAGGTGCATATATTTAGTTATAACCATTATGCTTAGAATATTGCAGAATGAAATCAAGGCCAAGACTTCTTTAAAGGTGATGGTCAGTTGTGAGCAACTACCACAGGATTCATTACAACGAATTGACGTTGCAATACAGTTCTGGAGCGATTAATTTTTCAAAGAAACAGAACATAACTACTACTTACAGATACCTATGAGTGGTGAAAATGTAACTATTGAAAGAACGAATCGCATGTGAACTACATCAAACAACAGAGTCTTCATATGTGATGAAACTTAAACTTAAGCTAAAACAATTAACCCGGAAATAAATCTTGCGATTCGTTAATTTGGGAGGATATTAATGTTCTGTGCATTTAGAAGAAAAAAAAACAAATTCACTTTAGGCAACAATAACATTTTCCAAATGAATTAATCAACGACAAGGCGGTACTGGTGGCAATGGAAAGTTTTCCCTAACGCCACACCAGTCTGCTTGCCTCGGCCACATGTGACCTATCTTACGGGTGTTTGCTTATCATCATCATGAAATTTAAAAAAAATGAAAGGAAATGGGTCTACGAATGTGATAGAGAAATATACATAACATACATACATTTATAGGTATGTATATAATAACTTACATGGATTATGTGTACTCTCCCTTAAAGCTTGATGTTGGTTTTCTATGCATAATAAATGAAGTGACTTCTTTAACATCGAAAAACCACCGTGAATTCAGTGATTAATTATATATACAGGGTGTCCGTCGAGAAGGTTTGTTTGTTTATAATTTTTGATTAGATGAAAGAGAATGATAAATGTTTTATTCAATGTCGGCAATTATGTATGGAATACAATATCAGATAAATGTCCGCCTCTGTTAGCCTCACAAATGCGAGCCCTTTTGAGCACATTTTTTCATTACATTCTCACACATTTCACGCGGTATTTCATTAATTTCATCACGAATATTTTGTTTGAGTTGCTCAAGCGTTACTGGTTTGTTTGGATAAACTTTGCTTTTCAGATATCTCCACAAAAAGAAGTCCGGAGCAAACAAATCAGGAGACCGTGAAGGCCAATCAACATCACGATTTCTTGAAATAACTTGTTGTGGAAAGAGGTCTCGCAGTAATTCCATTGTAATCATGGCTATATGCGAAGTGGCACCGTCTTGTAGATACCACAGGTTAATCAAGCCCAAAGCATACAGTTGTGACGTTAACAGGTTTTCAATCATATCACGACATCGCTCCACATTGACTGTTACTGTTACGCCGTTTCCAATGATTCTCCTGACCAAATTGCACACCAGACTGTCTCTTTTAATGGATGCAAAGGTGGCTGATGAATAATTTGAGGGTTTTCCATTGCCCAGAACCGACTATTCAGTTTATTCACATATCCATTCAAATGAAAATGTGCCTCGTCACTATTTATGATGTTTTCACGAAAATCGGGGTTGTCATGGGCGAGCTGTAGCATCGTATTGGCTCATGTACGGCGGCGTAAATGGTCTTGTGGAAGAAGCTCTAGTGCCAACTGAATCTTAAATGGAAACAAATGCAAATCCTTGTGCAAAATTGTTTCCAAAGTTGTTCTTTGAAGTCCAAGCTCTTGAGCACGGCGTCGAATTGAGGTTGATGGATTGTTTTGATTACTTTCTTGAGCAGCAGTAATGTTTTCAGCCCATCTTGCGGTACGTTGTGGTCCATGCCTGGCCCTATCAGCTACAGACCCTATTTCTTCGAAATCATTCACTACACGATAAATAGTGCGTTTTGTTGGCACGTTATTTCTCCCAAAAATTTCACGTAACTCATCGTCACAGTAATCGATAATTGATTTTGATAAAATGTTTTAACGATTAAAACACGTTGGTTTATCGAATATTTTTCCATGATAAATTTGCCATGTCTCTACTTCACGACTGCCAAATATGAACTGTCAAGAATAATGTTTACCAAAATGGCGGCAAAACAAAGTAGCATACCTTCCCGACGGACACCCTGTAGATATAGATATGTAAAAAGCGAGAGATACCACTGTTACATGAATATAATCGATTTTTCCTTTTAGGAGAGAAATGGAAATGGTGTATGCATACACCATGTATATACCACATAGATTTCTTCAGCATAATGTAGGTAATTGTGACGACATTTAATGTAGTTAATTAATACAGACGAATTCTTTGGGTGTCTCATGAAAGAAAACATAAAATTGATTTGATTGAAAGCGAATAGTTCACTGGGAAAAGGAGAGGGTGGCAGGGCAATACAAACGTATGCTTTGGAATTTAGTCACAATTCAATATTAATTAAGCTAATGTTTTTCGACACTATGACACATAGTCAAGGGGAATCCTAATGTATCGTTAATTATATTAAAAATATGAAATAACAAAGATGACGCAGTAAAATGTCTAGCAAACATTTTGTTATTAGTAGGATATAATCTTTAGCCGAGCCTGAAAGTATATAATAAAACAAGGATCCTTGTAATAATAGCCAGTCAGCTTAAAGGAATGTTGGGAGATTTAAGAACATTTTTGATCTAAGTGGATTTGAAATCTCTATCGTAATCGTTATTATTCATATAAAGAATGTAAGATATAAGAAGGAAGCTGGCTATTAGAGGACTAAGAGCATACAGTTGACGATGGAAAATAATAACGATTCTATTTTATATGTTTTTGGGAAATTCGGGTTTAAGATTTCATCTTGTTTTTGTCGTCCTGGTTCAACTTCAGTTTCTGAGGTATTATGCAAAAAATGTGATATTCTATAAGGATTTCAAATAAATTTAAAAATAAATCCTTATATTGGTGCCGTATATAAGTAAGTTAATAGCCATTAATATTACCTGTGTTGGCAAATGCTAGTTTTTGTACTGCTCATTTGAAATCAATGAAGATGAGGTAGAAAGATAAAACAATTTTTTGCATTAAATTGAACAAGTTTTCGATTATTGTCATTGTGAATCGATTTTATGGCTTCCCGGCCGTTCAACATTTAGACAGACAAATACAATTTTGGAATTTTCCAGCTCAACAAAATATGACTTTTTGAATACTGTATCTTAAAAAAATTAGTGCTACGGTATATTAAAGGCCAGAAAGGGGTTATGTTTGAGTCCCACTAGAGGCCACGACACATTTTGCATCGTTTGGTTTATGATCTATTGAGAAGCGTCGAAATTCGGTAAGTCTTAATTTGTGATAGTTTGACTGGGAGACCAAATTAATGAAATTTATTAAACCATTACTAAAACAAGTGAATAATTTCCCATAGAGATGTGCATTGTTCGACGAATAAATTTGATTACGCCTAAAAGCATTCAATGACTTTTATGCCATTAATTACTTGTAATTGTTAACCACTGGTAAATAGCTAGGACTTGAACCAATGCCTTTTCAACAATATTCACAATATAGCATCATAGAGGAGAGGACGACCGACCATGATGGTTATAACCCGCGACAATTATGCATATGATTGCGGTTTCGAGTATTAAAGCTCACTGAGTATTAAAAGCTCTCTTATATCTCATTTATGAAATGCAAGGGAATTTGCTTTTTTATTGTAGAGAAGAAAAAACATTCGTTATCATCCCAGATCGGTTCAATCAAACTAAGTTTCTCTGATGTCGCATGCAGCTATTAACTTTGGGCCTGAAATAATGATGCGGGTTTGTTATAAAAAAGATATTAACACTAGTTTGTGGTAACTAAAAATTAATCAAAATTATGGTGTAGAACCATAATGATATTAAATAAGAAAAAACAAAAACTGATTAAACCCACCAGACCAACATTCAATCTTTTAGAGCCCCAAGAGAATTGGGAGAGAATGAACAAAAGGTAGAATATTCGACTGGAAGGCTTATGCAAATTTTGTCTTGTTTGATAGAGTTTGACACTTCTTGGGTTTAAGAACATACTATTTACAATTTCTTAACTGTAAGAAACCAATGACAATATCTCTTAGAGTATTATGGCAGCATGATTTTAGGCGTGATATAAATCTTTACATCAAATATTGAACTCATTTGCTTTGTACGAAACTGCGGAGAATATAAGATAAGTGAATTTAAATCACTATATTATTCTCCTTCATGAGTCTACATATGTTGGAGCAGGCAAGATGTTGTCATTGGACGATGCAGAAAAACCATGTGATTTTTATGCAACTTGAAATTTGCGTATGTTTTTTGTAACTAAATAGTCCTAAATAGCTAAAACTTCAACATTTCCTCAAATTGCATTTGATGATTTCTTTCAACTGACTATGACTATGGTAATAAGTTTTCTATTCCAAATTTTGATGGTCACCGGATTGCAGTAACATATTAGGTGCACAACTAGGTGATCGCTGTTTTTTTTCTTATAAAAATGCAACTTTAGTTCGGAAACATGTTTACAAATGATTCACTGAAGATATTTCCCAACGCTAGCTACTACTAGTTCCCATCTTTCTGACAAAGCTCGAATTCCGTCATGGTAAAACTGTTCATATTTTAAGGCTACCCACGAGTCTGCTGGTCAGCCAGACCGTGTGTCATCCAACGGAACAAGTAACAATCGGATGGCGGATGGAGTAAGGCTTCCCATTTCAGCGTTTCCAGGTAGGTCTTGACGGACTTGGCCACATGAGACCGAGCGTTGGTGCCTCTCCGCAAATTGCGCCTTATCCCAGTGATGGTTTCGCTTGGTACCAGCAACTCGTAATAAATAACACAGACCTGGTCCCATAAAATACAGAACAGAGTGAATATTCGGCCGACGCGACGACGTAGAAGCATAACCGGGCAGCCCCTACGACTTTATTTTCTTTGGAAAAACGAAAAAACGACGCTCAACGTCCCTTGGCTTCAACTCATAAGAAACCCAAGTTCCTTGCTTTTGAATCATTCCCAACGCATGGAATCGCTTGGAAAAGGCTTGGCGGGTAACTTCTAATACTGAAGCACGCTCTACCTTGTTTGACATGGATCCCCATCAAGCAATGCCGGCAATTCAGAGTCTACGAAATCTTATCGTCTTCCTTCGAACGAACCGTCGTCAATATCAAAATCAGCTTCTTTAAAGCGACGGAACCAATCTCGACACGTTGTTTCACTAAAAGCAGCATCTTCGTAAACGGTTTGAGGCTATCAATGAGCTTTAGCCGCCATTTTATTTAGAACAAAATCATACATATTCACACAACCAAAAGAGTGCCATACGCTGGCGCCATCTGTTGGCACACAGCGGGAACTTAGTTGCGCACCTAATAATTTGAAAGCGATATAATTTAGAAAAAACAACAATTTTATTATACGAGTATCAATTTAAGACAAGAGTATGTCAAAGTTTAATCGCAATCAGATAAGCAGTGCAGCACTCTGCAATCAGCATGCAGACACGTACCGAAGTGAATATAATAATTGTATATATATGTACTTATATTCGTACATATAGGAATTGTATATATGTACTCATATACATACAGGTTTAATATCTCCCTTTGTATGTATGTCCACATGTATATAAACGTGTATTTATGTACAAATTATATACTTCTTTTGTGATTTAATTATCGCGATGATAGTAAGCTATACTATTATTGTAATTTATTGTATAGCTTAGTATTTATGGAGATTTTAATTTATTAATTCATTACATTGATTGTTTTCCAATCTTCGATATTCATTTCATACTCATAATAGCAAAAAAGTAGTTAATTATGTAATTTATAGTGATTACTACAAGTGTGCGAAAACCTAACAACAAATGTGTATCCAGATAGGGAACCACATTCTGGAATGATGGACATTGTACAAGAATACGATGTGGACAATTTTGGGTATTATAAGACGATTTCAACTTATTTTGGAAGAAGTGTACTTTGTCAATACTCATTAATAATTTAAAGATTTACGTGATAACCGGCAAAGCTGAAGCCCATTTGAATGAAATGGGACTTCAATTTACTTACCAACTCTAAATTATACTATATCCGATAGGGTTTTAGTCCTTAGCGCCAACTTACACAATAGCTGGCAATATGGACGTATACTTTCTGTCAACAAAAGTATCGGGAATTGGTCAATACAACACAAATTACTTATTTTTCGTTCAAATTTTTTGCACTGCCTTTAAACTAAGCCTCATCCGAAATAGTGCACTCATACCCACGAGTAATCCAATCATCAAAACATTTTTCAAATGAATTCTAGGGCAAAGACTTCAGTCCTCCCTGCGAATTCACTTTTGTGTCCTCCATCGACTGAAAACAGATGCTTCGAAGTAGTGATTTGAGTTTTGGAAATAGAAAAAAAATCAGCCGTGGCCAT
Source organism: Philornis downsi (assembly GCA_019455685.1). Taxonomy (NCBI): domain Eukaryota; kingdom Metazoa; phylum Arthropoda; class Insecta; order Diptera; family Muscidae; genus Philornis; species Philornis downsi. The sequence goes on from JAHXMU010000017.1 coordinate 1,079,904, forward strand.
ATCAAAAGAACTCGGTTGTTGTTGCATGATATCTGTTGAGTTTTGTTCAGAAATTCTTTAATGATATCTTTGCAAGATGGTGAGTTATGGTGGGGCAAAACCCACAAATCTGGCCTTTTTGACGAATTTATTCTCCAAAATTCCGCATAACGCACAGATAATATTCTTCATTTACTATTTGACCTCCTCGAAAAAATTCCGAGTTCAATTGTTCAAACTATCACCATTACCTTGACTTTTGACCGACTTTGGTGTAGTTTTTCTGTTTCGGCTCGGTTAGAAGGCGAAATACCAAAGCTCGTTGACTGTTAAGCAAAAGAAGCTCGTAAATCCATGCCTTAACATCTTATTAATTTGGAGTCGGCATAGAATTCTTCCATCGACCTTTATATGATAAGATTAAAAAAATTCAGGTCTTTAGGAAATAGTCAAGTTGCAGGGGATTTTATATCCAAGACATGGCGTAAAATGGCACAAATTCAACCTCAAGAGGCAAGAAGTTCAGCGACTATCTCTTCTTCATACTCAAATCACAATTTGTAGTCAGCACTTTTTTCACTTTATTGATGTTAACTTCAATTGAAGACGCTGATGGCGGATCAAAAGGCGAGGCAAATCTTCTACCATATCCCAGTTGATTTTGTCTGCACTGTACCACTCGTATGTACATGTTTTTGATAAAGTCTATTCACCTTTAGCCTTCTACGAGTATAACATTCCCAGCGATACGGCACATGAAATTCCATTTGCAATACAAAGTTTATAAACTCATTAAATGACAGATTACATTTAAACGGAAGAGCCGAAAAGTGTTTTGAATGATTAACTGCTGGAACTTTATTGACAGAGTGCGTTAGAGCGATAGTTGCTCATTAATATCTAGGACATGGTGCAAGTTTTTCCTCTGTATATTTCAATTCAATTCTATGCATCGTAGTATCTAACCGAAATCACTTTTAATAACGATGACTTGAAAATCTAAGGATAAGCGTCGTGTAAAGTTTCTCATACTAAAATTTAAGTAGATTACTAAAGGGTTTTCTAAATATATAGAATATAAGTTATTGTAGCAAACATTGGATATATTTACTTTGCTTGATGACGTTTTATGGTGTAACACATAGGGAAAAGACTACCAAAGATTTCATTTTCATTGCAGTTAAAAAGGATAAGCATCGCATAAAGAAATTTATAATGCATTAAGTTTAGATTGGATGCAGATTGCTGTCTCTTCTTGCAACAGAAATGATGTCCAACGGCAGGTTGTAGGGAAAAGGACTGTTCCTTTAGTACCAACATTTTATTACCGACAAGTAAAAAAAGTTGGCTTTTATTCAATAATTTTAATATGGAGGTGTTAGCTCTTAAAATTTTGCCTTTGTCCCTTCACATTTACATTTTGTTCACAAAATTTCGGTAGTGAGTAGAAAATTGTACAATTACATATACATTACTATGGGGGAAATTAATGATGAAAAATGTTGCATAGTTATGGGCAACGATAATTTTAATTACTTTCGAAAAGGTTTTAAAATAATTCTTTTGCTACCATAACTTTATTGCGGATAAGTAAAAAATAATTATTTATTTGTTTATTTAAGAATTCTCAACTGTTTAAAACTTCATATGTTAACAATCTTTACACCAATTGCTCCTAAATTGCAATCCTTTAGATACCCATTGTTCGCTTTGCATTTGTATTTCATCCTTTACAATTCATTTTGTTTACAGAAATTCTTTTGTGAGTAGAAATTAAATTATTATTACTATAGGAGAAAGATGGAGACAAAAACGTTGTATATTTTGCGTTCCATTTACCAGTCACAAACAGGTGAGGGGGATTTGTTAGGACGCTGTCATCCTAATTGATTGTTGGTATAATATGTTACAGAATCATGTTACATGAAAGTTTTATAATACATACGAGTAAGTGTATTTCGCGAATGGTTAGAAATCAGTAACGAACATGCATTTAAGTGAATTTCAATAGAACGTTTTAGGCGCATTTAAATCACATCATCAAAGCTATTTTCATTTCCTATGAAGCTTTTGGGAGACTTTCGTATGTTGATATTGTTATTTTAACCCCATAAACAAATATTAATTATCGAGTAGACACTGCACAAGTAGTACTAATATGCTGGCATTACCCTTTAAAGAATAAGTAAAGCATAACAACATGCTTACAGAGATAAACCCTCTGCCTCCTGAAGCATGCAGGGGTCTTAAAACATTTTATTAGTATTATATCCAAAGCAAACTATGCGCTGTAAGCCAACATCAGCTACCAACATGTAAAATCTGGATATGAGATTGCTAGAACTAAAATTAACAAGATTGCTTGTGGAAAACTAATACATATGAACATAAATTACGTTATTCAGTAAATGCACAATCACATCGAATAAACAAAAGAATATCAAATAATAGACTAACGGCAAAGTTTGCGATTTAAATCGCCGGTCCAATTGTAAGCAACTGATTTTGATTAAATATTCCATCATTCCCCCACAGTGCCTTTTTTCAATTTTTGCTGATTAATTTTCATCAGCTGCGCTGCTGGTTCTGTGGTTTAATATCATAAATTAATTATAACAAATTATTTTCACAGTTTCAGTTCATTTTCACCGTACAAGCCAACACACGAGTTTATTAATAATGTCACAACAACTTCACGTAATAAGAAACTAATTAAAGGTGTGAACTTTAAGTGGCCATAGAGTGATTTGCTGTTATTTTCAAGTTAAAGACCTTGAATAGAATTTTAACTTTTACCGATATACAAGGTAATTAATTATACTTATTAATGTAATTTCATATAACAATTGTGGCGCAAAACTGTGAGTTGTTACAGGAAATCAGAGGGAAACTGTCGCAAAGATTCGAAATTGAGGAACTAATTAGTATAAAATTGCATGATAAAGGGCTGGCTATTGCCCTTCACAAAAGTATGCTACAAAATTCGGCAACTAGTACCAGATACATATCCACAGATAGAGGCCGCCTTAGCTGCGATGGTGGTAGTATAAATTATTGGAAACAAATTATTTTTACTTCCCTCATTTCGGCATGAAAACGATCTTAAAGGGATTGTTAAAATTAATTTTGTACCTGAGTTAGCACAGCTGTTCTATATACTAATGCGGATTTCGAACCTGATCTATCATACAGGTTGTTTACAGTGCTCGATTTTGCCGGTTTATCTGAAGTGTGTTTTGCGATTTTCATAATGAATAAATATATAAAACAAATAATTTATCCCAAATGTTGTATTGCAATTTCGCTGCAAATTTTACAGACAATATAAACTCGTAAATATGGCGGTACCGTGCTTTCAAAAGAAGTCGAGGTATAAAAGAAAATTTGCCCGTCTTGGTCGGCCATCAACTTCTTCAGCTGACGTTAACATCGATAAATTGAAGGAAAATTTACGAGAGATATCCGCTGACTTTTCTCAATCTCACGAATCAATTCGTATTATCTTACACGATTGTTTTCGGCTACTAGTATGGAGAGTCTTCTCTGGAAAATGCATTTGAAAGATGTTCTGATAATTGGATTATTCGTTGGCATAAGTGTAATATTTCGGATAAAACCTATTTCGAACCTACGACAAGTCTGGTAAATGATTCTCAGACTGCGACGTCGTTAAACTGTAGGTCCCGTTGAGTGAGTCTAAAAATAAATAAATAGAATAAATAAAACGCGCGTAAGCTCACTGAATGTAAGAAGCTCCCCCATATCTTATTTATGGGATGCAAGGGAATTTGCGTTTTTTTTTTGTAATAGGACATAAGGTACGGCCTTTCGAGACGTTATGATGTATAGATGGTGCCACGCCTCTTTTTCGAGTCATATCCAAGTGTAACAAATGACAAATTTGACATTAGTTGCAACTAACTGTTAAGCTGTTACGACAGTCAGTTTGTTACAGTAGCCCCTATAATAGGTTTTTAAAATGAGGCGTGTCACCACCCACTTTTTGTTAATTCTTTTATCTTCGAGAATTGGTGAGATGAGGCCATATAAATAGGTGAGTTGTGTGGGCGGTGCTATCTGTCTTAACCATGACAATACCTAACATAACTTATGACTTTCTCCAGGATGATGTAGTATTATTGTAGAGAGTATTGCCGACGATTATTTACAGCTAATAACTGGCAAATAGCATGGACTTGAACCATAAGTCAAAGTCAAATTCTATCAAGCAATAGAAACCTGCTAAGCCCTCTTAATCGAACATTTTATTATTTAAATTAATTCATCCAACATGGCATAGTTTTGGACGTCAATGCAAATTACAGTGTTATTGGATGATGATTACATTTATGTAATCAATCAGTTATACAATCAGTTAATGTATACCAATCAGTTAATAAATTAGAGGGAACTTTTGGAGTCAAGTTTTTAAGTCGAAGTATAACAGCTTCACATTTGTTTGCTGTCATAATTTTGTAGTTTTATTTTTTGAAGAAGTTCGAATTAAGTTTTCTTAAGTTTTAAAACAAATTGTTATTGGTATCAATATGTACTTTATTTAACGTAGTAGGCTCTACGAAAAATAGTCTATTGAAATATAATAAAAAAATGCGAATTCTCACGAAAAAAACGGTCAAAGTCACAACGTTTTGAATTTATTCAATTGTGTGGGGTCCAGGGGCTAAGAAAGTATGCATGTGTTTTGATGGAGTTAAATAATTTTATAGCGAATTATACAGTTTGAATGAAATGTATTCAATATTCCCAAACTTATTTAAATTTCGCTTGAATACATGGTGTGCATTTATGATAATTGTTACATAAATGAATGAACATGAAAAAATACTTGAATCTATCTATCATACACTATGTCTTTTGGAAGCGAGCGAGATGGGCAGGGGTATGAAAAATATCCCTGAATAAATCTAGTTACGTAGAGCACATAGATCACAGGATATTTTGAATATTGAAGATATTTTGCATGATCTATCTTACGGATAATTGGAAGAAAATTTATCTACATTCTAAAACCAACCCATACAACAGTATTTGTTTCCTTCACAAACCGAGCAAGTAAGATCCTATCTTGCTTATGTCTAAAGGTATGTCTTTATATTTTTCACACACTGGAGCGCTCTCCCATCCCTGGTTTACAATTCATAAAAATTCCCCTAGTTGTTATTGTCAATTATATGCACATTTCGGAAAATTTGCCACCACTCACACATAGTTGACAACAGTCGTATTTAACAATAATGCTCGTTAGTTTTACATAACGAGATAATGTTGTTGCAAAATTGACTTTACGATGCCCTAAATTATGCAATGAATATTATATAAACTGAAAAAAGGCAAATGTGTTGTTTTGTTGTTGTTGTTGCTGCTGCTATGCTACAAGCACATAGACACATTCAAATAAATGTACGTCCGATGAAACTATTGAAAATAAATACCGGAAAAACTAACAACACAACGATAACGGCCAATGAGTGCGCACACATGTAGAAATATATACGTATATTTGTAGATGTGTACGCAGCAGTAGTACATAGATAAATGACACAAAATGTCATGTATATACCGGAATATTTGGAAATGGTATTCCCTTCGATACACGAATCTATGGACTTCTGATTGCGGCTGTTAAATGCTGCATGTCGGATGTCGAAGTCCAGTCAGTAATCAAGCAAACACTGAAAATCAATTGCTTCCAACAACAACAGCAATTTCCAAATGGTGTTGTTAGTGTGATGGAAATTGCAAATAGATTTCTGGTATGCTGTTTTGATATTTTTTACTTTCGCTTCCATGTTGCACAAATCTCATAAACTGTAAAGTAAAACAAAACCAATTTATTGGAATTCAAATTCATACTCATATACCCACAAACACACATACATATTTGTTAATTTCCAAGAAGGCGTTTACAATGATAAAATTGATATAATTTCATAAAATTGCAATAAATTTGCAAACCATTGTTTATGTAAGACAATGTAAGGGAAATAAACATATTAATTGTTGATGGCTCCGAGTGGGGTTAGAGTGTAAATTTCTATGGAGAAACTTTGCTAGGAATGTCAACGTTTGCAAATATTTCACACAATTCTCTGTAATTGGGGAAAAATTCTCTAAATAATTTATTATTCATATACACGATGATCATAACATAACAGCAGTGCAATGATTTTTCAAACAATGTTAAATATTTTAATGGTAAGCTCCCAAAAGTATGTGGCATTTACACGAAGGCTTTACGCCTCAGTGCATGCTTTAGGAATATTATATAATATATAATGCAAAACAGCAACAAAAAGTTATATATGAATAAAATAAATATGTATATAGAATTTAAAAATACACAATTAAACAAAATCTTAATATTGTTTGTATATTCGATTAGCTTGCTATCGTAAGATATTTGTTGTCAAATTTCTATAAATGTGTGATTTCTGCATATTTGAGAGTCAATATTTTGAGAACCCGACCATGGTATCAACACTTAGTACTACTAATTACAGTTCTCAAATTTATGTTTATAATTCTTTATTTATAATATAAATTGGCTGTATCAATCAATCAATGTCTTGCAACATTTTTTTTTCTTTTTGGAAATTTAGAAATAATTTTGTATTGGAAAACCAAATAAATATAAATTTTAAATGTGGATTTTAAAAGTAATTATATAATATTAATGTAGCTTCTTGTTCAACAGATATCTCTAAGGTATTTTTAAAAAATTTTAATAAATTGCCACTGGGTTTATAAACAAACATAAATTTTTGTGAAATTTAAGGAAAGATTTTTCAAATTATTTCTGGAAATAGAATCAAAGTGCCCTGTCCACTTTAAGGAATTTTTGAATATGAAAATCTTGTACCTTATACATACATAAATTCAAATATATACATATGCCTATTATATATATATATAGGGACGTTAGATTTTCACTACCTATCTGGTATTAAGGGCGTGAAACGTGAAGCCGGTGGGAGAGGTTGTGGAAAAAAACTTTCACATCTATTTCTATTTTCCCACCATTTATGACAAAATTCAACGAATTTCGCAAAAAATGCTTTTGCGTTCAGCATTTTACCAACTTTAGCTATATATTATAACATGCCTGAAAAACAAAACAATTCGTCTTATGGATGAAATAAAAATCGTCGAAAGTTTCATTAAATCCAGACCAGCGGTTCTGAAAATATTATGGTTTGAATCGCACCCAAATTTCGAAATATATTGCAAATTTATTACCTTCTTTTTCATTACGCTGGATCTCAAATAGATAGGAACTGAAAATTGTCAAGATTTCGTGAATCCAGATAAATGGTGGAAATCTTGTGATTTGAATGGTATCCAGATTTTGGAATATGTAGCAAGTCTGCATTTTATTTTCCTTGGAACCCAAATAGTTCGTCCTACAACTTTTTACAAAACATGGAATGAACTAACAACATCTGAAAGTTTGTTTTGGAAATATTGTGATTTGAAAGGGATCCGGTATTGAAAATATATAAGCTTTCAACTGCCCGTGTAAACAAAATGATGGGACAAAAAGATTTTGTAATTGATTGATTAGTTATATGTTGGAATAATGTAACTACATATAAAATCTATTAAAATTGAATCACAATTTTTCCACTGTAACATTACGTTCATTCGACAGCGCCAGGTTCTGCTCACCAAAAGTGGCCCACTGGACACATTACATCACAACCACAATCCTCATACCAAGAAATAGGTCTAATCATTCGCTTTACCACATAAGATTATTTTAAATTATTTTTGAATGTATCAGCTACAAAATTTATTAAAAATTTATAGAATTTATCAACCGTCTATTAAACCTGTATGGCGGGTCAGATTACAGTTCTTGGAATGATCAAACTAGTTGATATTACATTATTTTGTTTGAGATCACTAACTTCAAATATACAAAAATTGGTAAGAACTTTCCGCTGTCCAACCAATCCAAGCTGTAGGCCTAAGATTTTATGAACAAGGTATGGATTATTGGCTATGCAGTAAATTTTTTTCAGTAGTTTTATCAAAATTGTGATGTGAATGTAAGCCTAAGGTATAGCTAAAATGGGTATAAGTTTTTCACTAGGTCACAGTAATTTGTGGTAAAACAATCAGCAGTAACCATTGTAATGACATAACTAGTTGTCATACAATCAACTAAAATCAAATCAGTTGTCAAGTCAATATTGTGATTTGAATGAGATCTAGTATTCGAAATATATTTTAACAACTGGTATTTCCCAAAAATTTTGTGATCACATAGCTAATTCTTGCCACGTATATTTTCATGTATTGCTTCAACATCGACGGCAGGATTATACGTGCACAATATTTATTGTTCTTCTTACAGAGGGTTTAGCCAATATCCTTGCATTTTTGGAAACGTACAAAAAAAAAAATCTTTTTCCTTCTTCCTAATTAATTTCGTATAAATTGTATTCTTAATACAGCTCAGTTTCACTTTATGATTTTGTGCACAATGGCGAAATAGTTTTCTAAGTTTTTTTTAGAAATTGTAAACTATTAGGAATAATAAATAATTCCGAGGGCAAAGAAGACCTCAAATCGGATTATGAACAAAAGCCGAGAGATATTTATTTACGTCCAATCAAATTATATCAATCATATAAACTTTTACCATTATGCAGCAACGCTTTTCCACCACATACTCAATATGAAATAAAACTACAATCAATAGTAGTAGTAAATGTGCCGTTTAAAAATTCTATAGCCTACTTTAAGGCATCAAATTGTTTAACGCACATATTTAAGCGTTATTGAGCTTACACAGCTAACTCTATCTTTTATCAAAAGCTATAAAATTAATCAGAAGCAATAGCTGATAATTGATAGCATTAATCTCATTACATGAAGAGAAAAGAGATTCCCGCCATTCACAAATCCCACCACTTGTACCAGGAAAATTTAATCACTTTATTGGTTTGTAATGAATGACCCCCAGAAATATGCCTCTACGTAAATACATAATGTATTTAGGATTATATACATACTCTATTCTATGCATATAGAACACTACATGTATTCAGTCATGTATACAGTTTTGGGTATCCATACGTGTGTACTCAAATATGCACTCAAATACATATGTGGCACTATTAATATGTCCATACGAATACATGTATAAATGGGGGGAATTAAAATTTATGTTTATGCTCTTATCCATGAACATTTCATGTATTTAGTTTATTTATAGCAATTTTTATATTACTGATATGTGTATACGTGTGTGAGTAATATTGGCAGTATGTATTTACGCTTTGGGTCTTTCTTTACTATATTCGACGTGTTTTCGATGTAGTGACATTTCCATAAGACTTGAGAAGATAAAGTTTGTTTAATAAGTCACTGGGTTTCATTAGCAAGATGGAATACGTGATTGAGAGATCCATAAATTTATGTAGAATGGTATAGGTGTTGATTATGATCAAAAAATATTCGGTAGAATCACTAAAATTACATTTTAGCTGAATCCGACATACTAATGCTAAACTGTATGACGGGTACCAGAAGGCAATGACTGTATTTGGCACACCCAGTTACATTTCAAAGCTGACATGAACGACTTGAATTCTGATGATCAATTCTCTTGACTGACAGGTGTTCTTCCTCATACAAATTCACTTTCGGTATTATTTCTCATGTTTGTCCTCTCCATCCATACCTATGCTTTTTTGTAATTTTAAAAGTGATTGTTATTACGTGGAAGAGAGCTGCTTTAAGGCACTTCTTTGGAGGTTAAAATTAATTTCGTAATTGTGTGCTCTGTGTTCAAGATACATTTTTTTTAGTAAACAAATTTGGCATCACTTTTCGCAAACATCTTGAAAACTAGTAAAATTGGCTACTTTCGATTGGACGCTTCCACCAGGACGCTTACCCAGGCATAGACACATTTGTATTTCACCGATATTTTTTATTTTTTTTATCATAGCTGCTAGAAGGTACTTCTTTGGAGTTACTTTCATCAAATAAAAGCGACAAAACACAAAAATGTGTATACTTGAGAAATAGTACATTTATTACAATTTCGCTATTACAAGCGCCGTTTTCCAGATATATATATGTATATATATTCCGGCCAAATACGATGAGAATTTAGCAGAATTATATGTCCAAATTATTGTTGTTGAGCCAGTTTGTAATCATCGCCAGCAACGAAATTGCTTAACACCAGCAGATATAATGGAATTGCCATGAAAACAGGTAGGATCATGAAAGTGATTTATAAATATGCAGAACAAAATTAATTTTGCGGTGACTGATGATATTGGATATACTATTAATAGCGATTTCCATATTTAAAGACTCTTTCAATATTTCTTTATACCACATGGCGCGTACCGCTCCCACAAAATTCCTTAAAATCTGAAAAAATTTATAATTTTCGCGATCGCGCTGTCCGCTTCCAAGAAATAGATATTAAGAAATTTTAGCGCTTTTCGCAAACTCCCATAGGAAGTCCGATAGGAAGCTCAAGCGAAATGTTCCCTTCCCATAAAGAATAAGGGTGAAATTTTTGTCGACGTACGAACTCCCCAAGAAAATTTCTTTTGGAAATGATCTTTCTATGGTACCAGTTTTTATTTCAAGTTCAAGAAAATTAATGTTTCAATAACTACTATGCAAAGAAATTGTTGTAATTTTTGCCAATTTAAAAATGTTTTCCACTAGAGTGTCTTGAGCAAGATCTGTACTTATTTTTCTAGATTTTTTTTTCAACTGTTAATCTGTTACTATATATATATATATGTATAACCAATTATCCTTCGATGTTCGTAATATTTCTAAATATTGCCACACCATGCGCCTCTTCCCAGCCATGTCAGTTAATATAATCTAATACATGTCCCTTAAAAATCTCATTACACGCGCCGAAATGTTGTTTTTTTATTGCGAACTATAAATTCTTATTAAACCACAAGAATTTAATTGCATGAAGTGATACCCAACACCACTCCACATAAATTACACTAATGTTTAAAAGTGAGCATATGTATGGCTGCGTGCTTGTGCATGTGTTTTATATATCCTTAGGCATAGATGTGTGTATGTGTGTAAATGCGTATCCCTCATATCTCGTTGATATCAATGCAATTTGTGCGCGCCAAAATTTATTAATATTATAATGGTTTCAAATGGACTTGACTAAAATTTATGGTTATTTTTGTTGTCATTTTAATGTATTCGATAACGAAGCCACCATCATCGTTTGCCCTGTTACACCAATGGAAATTTCATTAACTCTCTTTGGACTTAAATTCCCCCTCTGTCAATATATAAAAACACACCCTTGTCGCTGTACTCAGCCCATTTGTGTGTATATTCACCACATTTCATAACACGTGGTAAATATGGGCAAATGAAAGGACTCGGCTCATCATTTGATACTTTGAGACAAAGTTTGCAGTTTGGTGAAGTTGTAAGTGAGAAAAAGTTAATAAGGTAGTAATATTATTGGGGTGTTTCGAACATTTTAAGGGTGATTTGTGATAATCCCTTTAATGCCACTAAGTGTAATTTTAATCTGCTTAAAGCTAATTTTATCTTAATAATTTATATTATCATACAATAATCAAATGAACATGTGATTGCATTTATGGGCAAATTTTGGAAATTTAAGGAAAATGTTCCTCTGTGATGCACTTCCATATAAAGAAAGTTTCTTTAAAGCCACTTTACTGTTCGTTGAGCATTGTAAGACACTTTTCCATAGAAAAATTTCCCCTAAGCCCCTTCCCCTTTAAAATTTCTGAGGAAGCTCGTTATCTTTTTCTTATAGTAACATTTTTCTTCTGAGATCTTTTTTCTGAAAAAGCATATTATGAAGCACTGTCACATGCAGATAATTTATTTGATAGTATACGTGTTACTGTCTTCTGGTGAATTTTCTTTGACGAGAGTGTCTCCTGAGATGCTTTTCTATAAAAAAATGTAAGTTTTGTGAACTAATTTCAAAAAGTTTTTTCCAAGAAAAGTATTTCCACATTGTAAACTTAATAAAGTAAACTTTGTAAACATTGTAACTTAAAAAAGTAAAGTTAATGAAATGTTTATAGGATAAAATACTTTTACATATGAAAGACACTTATTTAAATCGAAATTTTATAAATTTTTATCACCATGAGGTACGAAATGTTTAAACGTTTTTATTTTAAACAAAAATTCGTTTAAACGTTTAAATACGCTTGTAGAAAAAATCTTCATAAGGTATTTTTCCATACAGAATGTTGCAGAAGGCAAATATTTCTATAGGAAAGTGCCTCAGAAGACACCTTTTCGCAGAAAAGTCTCCGAGAGGAAACATTTTGCTTGAGAAAATTGTATTGGAAGAAATTTTTATACTGACAAATTTCTTGTAATGTGTTTTGTGTTTAAGGAAGATTCGTCAAAAGTTATATTCTTACACTTTTTTTTTTATTGAAAAGCATATCAGTAAATAGTTTTTAGATAAAGCCATCTCAGAGATATAATTTTATAGAAAAGCTTTTCAGAAGTCACATTTCTTGTGGAAAACTTACTTTGTAGAAAAGCGTTTCAGAAGAATTTTTTATACTGAAAAGCACTTAAAGCCAATTTTTTAAATAAAAGCAGTTTAGGAGGAGACAACATTTTTATAGAATAGCTCCTCAGAAGTCCTTTTTTCCCAATATGAGAAGACACCTTTCTGGGAAAGTGTGTCAGAGACAAACATTTTGTATTATAGAAAAATATGCGAAAGGATATAATTTTTATGGGAAAATGGGTCAAAATATAGCCTTAAGCACTTTATTCGTATCTTGTATAGAAAGCTGTGTAAAGTACTTCACTGAAAACAGTTTTAGAGAAAAAGTTTCTGCAACTAATTGTCTCAGGGAACATCTTTTTTAAAAAAGCGAAGGTACGAAGAAATGTTACCAAATATTATATATTGAGAAGCATATATGGAAGGTACTTATTATAGACAAATGAGTATTTAGAAGGCAGAAAAATTCATCGAAATACAGTCTACTTTTTTTATACGAAAATGCTTCAAATACAATTTTATTGTAAAGGGTCTGGGGGACACTTTACTGAAAAGTCCTGTCGTTTATTTTATAAACTGGCCGTTGAAATAGTTATTCCAAAGAGCTGTGAAAGACGCTGACATTCATAGTACAAACATCAATGTTTCTTAGAGCAATGTAATTTTTAACAATTTCTCAAATATAAATATCTATCGCAATCAAAGGAAAAATTGTTGTTGAGAAGATCGCAGACGGTCGCAAAGAGCGATTTTACATGCAATGGCGTAATATGGTTTCGGAGAAGACGTACACATACGTGGATGAAATATATTTCATATAGAACAACTCTGAAAGGAAAGGAAACAAATTGTATCAGTGAAGTGAAGTGAAAACTATCACCATAACTCAAAGCCAAGTCTGTTTTTGCTACCTTTATCCTTTAATCCAAAGTCCATAATTGAATTATTAATTAATATCTTTTCGCATAAGTGCAAAATATAAATTTAATGTTGATTAACAGCCAGACGGCCTTAATCATATCAACACTAGACAATTAAAATCGAACACTTTAATAACGCTCAACTATAACCACTGGTCAAGGCAAGAAGTTGAAAAAATATAGAAATACCTTAAAACTTACACACATACATGTGTTCATTCACATAGAACGACTGAAAAACAATGAACGAAACAAGTTAATTCCCAAAACGAAGAAGACACCCAAAATAGAAATTGAGCCAGAACAACATACACGCACACACACGAGCCCACTCCAAACGGTTGTAAATATGTCCTTATTGAAACCTGCTAACAGAACGCACACTATACCTATACATACGGATAGTAAGTGCGCCACACAAACACACACATGTAACCCTCATACTCGCGTATAAAATCCAATCAGACGAGTCGGGTTTTGTGGAACCCAAAAATACAGAGTAATGGAATTTCTTAATTTTAACACACACTTCCGGACATACACAGACATTTTCGGGCAGTCACTCACCAACACACAAATACATTAATTTGCTTAACCACTCTGGTGCTTATACTCCTGCAAGACGATATTCAATAGCTTTTAGCTGTTCTTATGTCCCTCACAATTCGCTCGTTTCATTTTTCAATTTTCTATTTGCACTTCAGGACTCTCATAACTGTTTACTTGATTCTCAACACAGGCGGATGACAGGGATGCTAAATATTCGAAAATGGGAGTGATTTTGACAAATACTAAAAAAGTACTTACCTATAAAATCGGCAGAGGAAAAATATAATATTTCAAAGGAATTTTTAAAATTTGCAAATCGATTGGGTAGATTTCCTTCCATATTTATTTGCTTCGTCTTTCGAATATTTTGCCACCTGTTCCACTTATAGACCTACCGTTATTAAATTGACTAAATCACTCTATTAAATTGATTACTTCTAACTAATCCGTTTGTTCAACGACAATTGGATGTAATTGGATGGGGTTTGGTATTCTAATCTGAAAATAGTTTGCTTGGCCATTTTTAATTCAATGATTTGTCAAACCAGTCATCTGCATATCATACCTAAATCGCGTATACTATAATGACCCACATCTCACGAAATTTAGTTTTCTGGAAAATACGGCAGCTATTTTAGTAATATCTGACCAAAGGCTCATCTTGATGGAATGAACGATGCAACAGTTTATGACTCGCACACAGAATTGCAGATATACATAAAATATTATTTGCTATCTTGTGTGTTTTTGATGAACTCAGACACTACACGACCGATTGGGTTGAAATTTGAAATTTTCATTAAGGGGAACATGAAAAATGTCACAGGTCATACATATATGCTTTGGAATATATTCCAGCGGATTGGGACAGTTACATACAACCAAAAACTGTAAACTAACTATATCAAATTTCAAATTTCTTTCTGATTCACGAATCTTTAAAAAAAAAAGTTTGAAAGCAAATTTCAGTTACGTTTGATTTAAATGGAACATTTTTATACAGTGTAGGAAGACAGAATTTGGTGATTATGTTATTATTAAGAAAAGCAATTTTTTCCATTAAAAAAAGGATGTTTTTCAGCAATTTAAACAATAAATTCAAAATGTTTGAAACCAACATGCCTCTGGGAGTACTTGAGGAAAGCCCATAAGATTTGCTGGTGAAGTGAATGTTAAGCCCTGCTAAGTAAATATTTGAAAATCAAATTAGAGACATAATGTAATTTTTAGCAGAAATTTGAAATGCATTTTAGTTGCTAAGATGGAACTTTGTCAACCCCAAACCGAAATTTTTGGAATAATTTTATATTACGAAAATAAAATTCTGTAGATTCAGTACTAGGTTTCAGTACTGAAGTTGAAAAATTTTCTATAAAATTTCGACATTGACATAGAAAAGCAAAACAGTGTGACATTAGAAACTCCTCTTGCCGCCGATATGATGGCAACACTTCCTATATTTTTAATTTCGGACAGTACCACAATAAACGACGTTGGGACAAAAGTGCCAACCGCCGGGTTAAAACCTGGCCAGTATGTCAATATTGCGCCTTAAGAAAGTCTAAATTTAAGAACAGCTGTGATGAACTGATAATAGGCATGCATCGACTTCTAAACACGATTTAGCCAAGGTCCTTTCGAATATTATATATTGCATGGAAAAGATAATTATATTTAAACAGTAGGAAAGTGACATTCAAATATACCGCAAAATACCAAAATCAATATGCTGTTGTTCCTTTTGAAAAACTGATACGACAATAATTAAACGAGCCGTCGAAGTTAACGATATTCCTGCGAAGTTGTTAAGATATTTGCAGGTTGTAACTGACCGACAAAAATTCCGTTTCTAATAAATTTTGATGTGTTTTTCAGACATTTTAGTTTGGTTCACCACTACAAGAAATTCGATATTAAACAATAAGGTGGAATTTTTTGACAAATTTTCTCCCTCAAATGCCGCATAATACTCAGATATAATTCTTTGTTTATCGTCTGACCTTCTGGCAAGAATTCCGAGTACACGACAGTGCGATTATCAAAAAAAAAAACAATTATCATCACCTTGACCTTTAATCGACTTTGACGTGAAGCCTGTTGGCTGGCTTGCTTGTTAAACTAGTGAATCCATGTCACATTTACATTGCATTATATGAATGTGGGGTCGGAATTGGCTCTTTTTAGCAAGTCTTCAACGGCATTTACATGATTGAGCTTTTGAAAAAAATAATGGATTTTCGAAATTAACAGGCTGCAACGTTTTTCATATGCAAACTATCATGTAAAATGGTACGAATGGACAGACACAGAAAGTCAGCGGTTACTTCCCTCAAGCTTAAATGAAGATTTGAAGAGGTTGAAGCCCGAGCAAGATTAGTCAAATCTTCCACCACATCTTGACCACTTTTGAATGTACTGTGGCACCCAGTTATTTTTGTTTACAGGGCAGTAGAGCCAACGTAGCGACAAAAAGGAATTTTGACAATCTCTTTAGACAGGCTTTCTCACTAATTCTCGGTACTTTCTGGCATAATGTGTTTATATACATATAAGATATACTCCCAAGCAATGGAGTTGTTCAGTCATGACTTTCCATCTCTCTCCCCATTATCTGATACTTGAAATATAATTTTGGTTCTAAAAGTAAACAAAAATTGTTCATAACTATCAGCTCCAACAACCCTGGTGTCAGTACATTATGCAGTTATTTTGAAAGTACAATGAAAAAATGTATCCGTTTCTTTCGTCTTTGGGCTATTAGTACAATATGTTGTACATAGAAAAAATGTTATGTGCCAGTATACGGACGGATATACAAAACAAAAGCGTATACAGTGTGCCCTCGCTTTGCCTGACAATGACCCTGGTAAGAGTACAAAAATTAATTGGGAATGAAATAAGTAAGGAAGAAAAAAACAAGAAATTTTCATTACATCCATAAACAAGGCTGGAGAAAGCTTTTCGCCTTCGGCGAGTTTATACTATTGAAAAGGGTTTAATGGCGAAAACCGAGCTTAGTTTGAAAAACTTTTACTAAATATGCCACCAGGCTTTGTTTGTTTTGCTCTGGCTCTTCTAGCACTTATAAAACAAACTGCAAGGAGCAAATGTTAGCAAATATTTAATTAAGAAGGGCAAAACTGAATAAACTTCTACAGAACGTTTTGAGTTGAGTTGAGTTTTTACGCATTCTATTTTTTGACACGGGATCTGCAGTTTGAAGGTGATTCTGAACGTCAGAGTTGACGATTACTCGACTACTTGAAGTGCTCGTCAAACAGATCTGGGTGATCTCCGTTGAAATAATGATAGGTGGCTATAGTGTGGGTTGAATCTGCGTCCATCGAATAAATCATTGAATAAAACAGCAAATTTGATTTTGGAAGCATATTAGTCGTTGAAAATTAACTTGCCAAAATTGGTTCAAGTGTCGAAAGATTAAAGATCACCATCGATTCAATCCGCCAAATGTGGTTGAATAGTATGATATGAATGCTGCTAGTCGGAGGGGCAGAGAAGCTACAAATGTCGAATACAACCATTCAAAACTATTTCAAATGGCTTAGATTCGTTAAAAAGCTATATAGTTGGGTTCTGCACGAGCTAAAGAAAATCCTCTTAACAAAGTAGATGGAAAATCGTGATGTATTTCTTAAACACAACAAATGTTAGAATTATGTTAGTACTGATCTGGCACTTTCGAACCCTTTTTTGAAATACATTGTTACAGGGAATGAAAAATTGATTTTTTACATCAGTGTCAATCGAAAGTGATCCTGCTCCAAGGAAAATGGAAGTGCTTAAAACCCATTAAAGGCTAAATTGCACCAAACAAAAGTTTTGTTGTTATTAATTTGGTGCGTTTTTAAACTAAATCATAAATTCAACAACTGATGAAGTTTGATTAAGCATTGAATGGCAATCGGTCCCCAATCGGCAAATAGCAAAGCAATTTCTGGCAAATTTCAACAAATGTTAGAATTCGGAAAGGAGATGATGGAAGGTTACATCCATATTATAGTACTGATCTGGCACTTTCGAATTTTCATTTAGAATGGAATGTATTGAATTTTTTTGAATGGAAATACTTCCACTCAGAGGACTTAAAAACCGAAAGGATTGGTCATTCTTTTAACCTGGGGCGAAAATTTTGCCTGATCCATGGCAGTAGGTCACTGAACAAAAATTCGCTAACGCTGCAGATTAAAACTAATTCTTTGAATAAGAAGTTTGAAATCATCTTTATACAAAAAGATCGAAATTACTTTCTTGTAATTTCAGTAGTAAAAAAAAGCTTATAAATTCTGCTAGCTGTTATTTGGTGTCATTTTTAATATTGGCCACATTTGTTGTGGATAATAATCTCTTCCTTTACATTTCCAAAAAGAGAAACATAAAATAGATGTATTGTCCATATTGCATTTCGCTAGCGGGAAGAGCGAACTCATTAGTTACCGAACTCGCTGCTTTGATGCCCATGCCTGACAATTACGAACTCGTTATCAATTTCCACCTGATGCTTATATTGCTGACTGCCATGTAGGTTCACCCAAATGCAGTAAGTTGGAGAACTACAGAATGAGTTCGACTCCATTTTAGGCTCGACCGTTTGGTGTGGCACAAACGGGCGTCTATCATTTCGTGCGCACGCACAAGGACTATTTCGGCTACTGGCAGCCAGCAATGATGTAGTTTCAAGAAATGATATATGCTTAAGTCGGTCACTTCTATTACAAATATTTGCTATAACACTTAAGAATATGTTGATTACAGATTTCATCCACATTTTCTATTTGTTGCATTCGTTGTGGTCTCACTGTCAATTTATTCGATGTTTTGCAAGAAAATAAACTTTTACGCACTTGTACGATTTAATGACTTTGTTTACTGTGGCAAAGAAAAAAATTTAGGCCGAAATATTAATATTCATTCATTCTACACTCAAAAAAATGTCATAAGATAAATGGTGATATAGATTAAGTGTTCTCGGGAAATGATATCAATGAAAAAGTTAAAATTTTCTGTATGTATGTAAAAATTAATGATAGCAAATCGAATACTTCACAAACATACATGTGTGTGTGCTTGTGTGGGGTTATGTAGTGGTGGTAGGTGACAATATCAGATTTGTTTTTCTCAATATTATTGGAGTGTATTGTTGCATCAGTCATTTGTTGTATTTGGGTTAGCTGGTGTCGTCCTTTATTTTCACTGACTTTAGTTGTGGGGCTTCATTACGGCAATAGGATGGTGATGGTTCATTTTCATCAGCACGGGGAGAGGTGGGGAGGATAATATGAGAGTTCAATTACGGAAAGAGCGGAAGGATATCATGGTAATAGTTAGGTAATGGTTATGTAGTAATCGCTATAGAGGTATGTACAGTCTTGACAAATTGTGGTTCTACTCACTACATGTTTCAACACATTTGTGAAGAGGAATTACAAGGAAGCACAAATGACTTGTTTTTCTTTAGGAATTTAGGTAATTGACGACAATTATGACAACAAATATCGCTTTCAGAAATATTAAAACCAAATTTCCTAGCATCCCATGAATGATGTGTTGAAGAGCTCCTCCTAACCAATGAGCTAACACGCGTTTCATTCTTAGACTCACTCAACTGACTAACAGTTTAACGACGATTCCGAACGTCACAGTTTGGGAGTCATTTTTATAAGCTCTCTTAAGAGCTTGGGCACAGCACTGAAGCTTCGCAAACTGAGGCTCTGCTGTGTTCCAAAATATTGTCATATTCTCGGGAAAGAAGAAGGGCAGAGCCTCTTCCCACATTTATACCAAATCTTTTGGATAATAGATAACTAAACGTGAAAGATGGCGGAAAATAGTAATTACTTCTTTTAGGGACAACGCTTACTTGAGGAGGTCGCAATATTTTGCTTTTGCTATTTCATTCAGTCCTTTTGTTCTTGCATGGATAAATATACATTTTTTTCAATACTACGTCTTCTTCCGATTTTATTTATTCTACGTATACAGATTCTTTCATTTCTTCTGGCCCAAAGCTTGATTTTGTTACGGAATTATAGTCGCTCTAATTGGAACTTTTGTCCTTTTAAAGGAAGAAGGCTGTATTTTAGACTGTGAAGCTTCGAAATGTTTTACATGTTTTCGATGGTGCATTATAGTCTGTCGAGAATTATAATCAAGCACGAAAGATAACTATAACAAAAGATAAGCTAAGTTGCCAAGATTAGAAGGCAACTTCCCATTTTGATACGTTATGCCCAAAATTTATTCATTTGTTCTCTTAAATATATGCAAAAAATATGTAGAGGTATGGCGAAAAAATTACGGGGAAAACAAGTTTTTGTTAGGCGACGAACCTCATTGATTCAAATCCTTTGATTTCTTGATATTGTCTCCATACAAAGTGGGATATTTAGACAAAATTTCTTACTTACAAAATACTTACTTCAATTCCCAAAAAAAGAAAGAAAAAATAAGAATTAAATTAAATGTTTTAAATGTAACTAATTTGTTCTGTCGGAACAATTGTTTGCCTTCAAACTAGTTTCATTTTGTTTTAAAATACAATGAAATACTTCGAATACTTTCAAAAATTTCCGCGCTTAACAGTATGCTTGGTACATGCTTCTGTTAGCAGCCTATAAACATGCAACACTTTTGGAAGAATTTTTTGTTTTCTCTGCTTTCAGTGCAATATTAACCCCCATTTCCTATATTACAATTTATGGGTGTTTTACATTTTCTAAATTACATAACATAATTTTCCTTCATCACAAAAACAAAACCAATGCAGAGGGACCAAAGCCACATAGTGATAACGCCGGGTACCGAGAGACAATTATAGGCTGTTCCATTTAGCTTTGTGCCATCGCTCCCATCCTCCACAGTAGTTATCATTTTTGTGTAAGCCAACTAACATTTGTTGCTTTTAATTATTTTAGGTTATGTTGCTGCTGTCGCTGTTGTTGTTGTTCAAGAAGCAACAGCAATGACAATACTTGGCTGGATTGTCTATTTTTAGGGGCCACACATACACTAAATGTGGAACAAAATGAAAAAAATAAATAAATAAATGAAAAATGAAAACGAAAACCAACGAAGCAACCTTTTGCGCTCCACCGCGAGCAAATGGTAGATGGGCTATTGTACCGTAATTGTAATCGTACTTGAATATGGTTGTTGCTAAGGATGGCAGTATGGCGGGCATGGCATGGCTGTCAGATTGGAACGAGTGAAATGCCACTTACATTATTTCCTTTTTTAATTACCACGAGACATGCCAGGCTCCAGCGGAGAAATGCTTACGTAGAGAGAGACGAGTGTTGGTATTACTCGGTTTGTTAGTTAGTTAGTTAGTTGGATGAGCAAACGAACGAATGAAAGTACGTACGAGCCAACGAGCATTGAGTGGGATATTTTAATCCATTTGCTTTCCTACGACCACCTAATTGTATGCTTTATTCATTTATTTATTGCGCTTTCGCCTCCTCGTTCTTTGATTATTTTGCATATAAATTGTAATATTAAAATATGTACTCGTATACGTAGGTATGTATGCACAATTACACAATATTCTTTGGGAGATAAATTAATTGGTTTTACTAGAATTACTATTATAACGACTAATACAACAAACACCTGTTATTGCTATAATGAAATTGGCGAATGTAACTGTTGCATATATTAAGGCCAAGCGAGATATTATAATGAGGGAAATCATAGTACGTAGACAGATTTTACTTGCCAGCTATGCAGTGTAATAATTGATCAGCCAATAAATGGATTTTCAAATTCATTCGGAATTTTTGATGAATATAACGGCGTCTAAAATCTAAGCTCAGTTTTTCACTATCGAAGAGTTTCTACATACAAAAGTTTTCGAACTTTATTTATATTTGTAGAAACAAGGCGAAAATTGTTTACTTTCATTACCACATCTTTCAAATAGCCTCTGGCAGATATTCGCTAATTTCAAATAAATCTTAATCGGGAAGTTGTACATATTCGGCTTAATCTACAGCTGTGTAAATTTTAGGACAGAAGTTAGCAAATAAAATTTCAGAACCTTGCTAGGAAGAAAACCTGAAGATATTTTAATCGAAAGACATTGATAGTAAATAGTGTTATTAGTCATATTACAACTAGCGTCCGAAATATCGAATAAGTAGTGAACTCATTATTTCTTGGCATGAATGCCATATAGTAGCTCCTTGTGGAAATTTCGAAAATAAATGTGCCGATTAGAACTTCTCGAACCTATTTAAGTGAAATTCTACATAATCTGTCTCTTCTTACTATTGTGAATTATTTACATGAAATTCCATATTTTAAACAAATAGTTTTAAACGCAGTAAAAGTAGCTGTTTTGGCTTTCTATTGATGATAGTCCGTTACCGTTTCACTCCGATGTGTCTGACGAAAACTTCGAATGGTCAAGTAATGGACAAGTCTTGTAAATGCTTCTCAAACTGTGATGTTCGGAATCCTCGTTAAACTGTAGGTCCCGTTGAATGTGTCTAGCAATAAAATACGAGTAAGCTCACTGAATGTGAGAAGCTCTCCCATATGACATTCATGAAATGCAAAGGAATTTTTTTTTCTTTTTTTTTTTATAATCCTAACCCAGTTTCTCATACAGTTTGACGCATAGTGCCAACTGCTCCTTTAAGTTACAATAAATGCGCATCAATAATTCATCTGGCGCAATTATATTACCAACTACATTTTATAAAACGGCTTATTAAGATTTATTGCATATTTACTGGTAGCATCAACAACTTTATCCAATATTTGTAATTTTAATCTAAAAAATATTAACTGGTGATATCCCCACTAAAATTGCATATACACAACAAATTTTTTGTGCCAAAGGAAAAATTTCAACATGATAAGCAAAAAATTGCAATCAATATTACATCAATTTATTCGATTCTCCTGAAGTGTATGTTATCCATAAATAGCTTCATGATAACGTTATTTCGTGAATTGGACAAAAAGTGGACAAAAGTGATGCATATTTCATAATGTTGACAATCTGAATTTCACGATTCTTTGGTAATGAATTTAATAGAACAAAGCATATTCTATATGTATTTAAATTTAGTAAATGTAACAATAATAAGTTATAAAAATCACTATATAGTTGCATTATTATTGATTAAAGACTGTCGTCCAAGAGATTATAAACTACAAAACCACAAGTCGGATTTTTATGAATTTTTTCGGATTAGGAAGAATACAACCATTTAAACGTAAAAGGATAAGCATTTACTACTTAGAATATGGGAAAAATTTATAGTACATTTTTATTCAAAATCAGTTTAAAACTTGTAAAGTATTTTCAGTTTAGGTCTAAGAGCTTTAAACATTGTTATAAATAATGGCAATAAAATTAAGTACTGAAATATGTACTTTTAAGGGAGCTAATTTTCTTCTCTTTTTTTATAGGAAAAAAAATATCCCAATATCCCACTTCTTCTTCTTCTTATGTGCGACTGGAATAAGCAGCCTTATCTATTATACGCCACCCCTAGAAAATAATTCCAAGCGCTTCGATCTTCTGCGCTTCTCCTCCAATTCGTCACAGCAAGCTTCGAATGGGGAATGGGGAAATTCCTAATTTGGGCCCTCTGATTGTTATTCACTTGGGACTAACCACATCCCTCTGCAGAATTTCCCAAGCAGCTCACGACTTCCGGCCTTCGGGCAAATATTCCCTAGTAATGCCATCAGACATCCGTTTGATGGTAGCTAAAATGAGAAGGCGACTAGTTGAGAAACCTAAATGGCATGCTAACACCGATGCGTCTTAGGCCAGTAGGTAACTTCTGTTACTGAAACTCAACTCACCAGCCTAGTGGTCGTTGACAGCCCCAACACTAAGATCGGATGCAGTGACCTGATAAGCCACTCGTCTTTAAAAAAAAATTATCATGAAAATACCGAAGAAAATAACATTTTTCCACTATAATAATAATTTTCGCTGTACTTAATATGAAGAAAATAATTATTTACATTTAAAAAAGAATGTTCGAAAACATTTATAGTGGATTTTTAGGCAAGCTAAAGTTTAGTTTTGAGTTTATATACTAAAGAGATTTATCCTCTGTGCGCAACCTACTGAATTTCAAATATTCATTCGCAATATTCGCAAATATTCATCATTTTCTGAAAAACGCAGATAACGATTTTCCTAATGATAGCCTCGTATTGTTTTTTTTAAAGACATTCATCAATTTCTTAAAATGGTTAAACACCTATTCTCTTATATGCAGTTTGGTCTCCGTCCTGATTATGCCGCTAGAACTGTTTAAATATCACTTGCCCATGGTTGTTAAATTGCCTGATCTTGGCAACCAGTTGCTGCCTGCGATTGCGTGAAGTTGTATGCCGACTAAATCAACTGAACAGTAACTGCCCTGTTGTAACTGTGTCGATGTCAATATAAAAGTTCTTGCAAAAGTTCCTCGTTGCTTTCAGGAGAAAGCAATTTGAGGTGTACCCAGATACTGGATTTTTTCACTCCCGAAGAGAGCATGTAGCCAGGCCGGCACGCATGTTGCATTGTGTCTTTAAGGATATGTCTAACAGGACTGCATTTCTGAAGGCAATTCGAGTTCTGGCTAGGTATTTTTCCTTACTTGAACAGGGTATTTTTAACCACTTTCTTATAGAAGATACGATATGCACCTTGTCGCTCTTCTTTTAAGATTCCTGTAGCAGATCTCTTTTCTAGACAATTGATTTTTCCCTTCTATGCAGTCAGGCCTTCTTATACCATTTACAAATATCTAATATGCATTCTGCGGCTTCTCTTCGGAAGCATGTAGCAGATTTCTTTCCAGAAACTTCGTTGCGCCTAGGCATTCAAATAAGGTATGATGCCAGGACTTATTATTCCCTTCTAAAAGCGCTTAATATATTCTGTCACATATCCTTTAGGACAACTATAACAGTTTTTTTAAAATACTACGAGATGGACAGTGTTTTCTAGTTGTGGTTCCTTATTAATTTAGTTCCTTATTTTTAGTTCTTGATTAATTTCTGCTGCTATGAAGCTGTAATCCTCAATATTGTAGGCGGTAGCATGCTGAACTATTCCGAGATTGAACTGAACTGAACTGAACTGTTTCGAGATTGAACTTTCTACATATAAAGGGCCTTCAATGCCAGAGGTTTCCTGCTGGGATTGCAATCGGTTATTAAGGACAGCAATATAAAAGAGGTGCGACCGCTAGTTTCGTTGCGATTCTTTAGGAAATTGCTTATTATTTGTGAATCATTATGAAATGAAGCATACCTTTAGGCATACTCCAAAGATATTTATTCTTGTATAGGTAATTTATGATAAAAATTAATAAAGACATGAACTAAATAATTACGAAAATAAATCAAGCTATCGCATTCCGCCATTGCTATGATCATTTCAAATGCGAAGCACATAAAATTAGGTGTATCTATCGAACATCTCGAAGAAATTACCATAAAATACCATTAAATTTGATTAAAATAATAAACGTGCATCGAAACAGTGCTAAAATAAACATAAAAATAAATATTCTAATCCCCATAAGATTATCTCTAGTAATGCATTAAATTAAGCAGTTGGGGTGCGTACGCTTGGTGAACATTTCTTTGCTGCGTACAAAAACAAACGATTACAAGCATTATAATTTCTTATAACGATAACTTTTAGCTAACACCTCAATATCAGGGAAACACTTCAGGCTAAACACCACGATGGCGACCTCACCTAGTCAGTTCCTAGCAAAATACAACGCTACTACCACGACCCCACCGCTGTAGTCTAAAAGATGACAGGCGAATCTTCTTTTTAGCTTGAAACAGAAGACAAACGAAAAATGTTTATGGCCAACATAAAAATTTATAACAGAGAGAGTAGCAGTAACAGACGGCAGTACTGGCAGTACGAAGCACAATAATATTGGACAAGTAAAACCCCGTGGAGGGGAAGTGTGTAAATACCAGGTAATCAGCAATGGCGAGAAAGCCCAGTCACAAATATCGTACTTCGTTACTCCATAATGGAGAAAGCACTCCAGGAAGGAGACGATAAGAAACAGCAAAAGTAACATACTCACACCATCTCCCCTGTGCCTCCCCGCCACATTAAGAGTCAAAGGTAAATATAAAAGAATCAAAATAGTTGATCTGTGCTCGGCCTATGGGTTCGAAATCTCAGTGTAGTGCAAAGATAAGCAGAGAAAACCGGAAGTCAGACATTAACAAAGGTGGAAAGACAGCAAATGATTATGATGCGGGCAAACACAAACAAATGGAAATTGAGATGGTTATAAAAATAATATATATACACATATCTAAATAGCTTGAGCTACATATGTGTATAAATACTCGTATACACGTATGCATATGTTCATATATCCATGTTATCGTTATGTTCTTCCTGCGCAAAAATGTTTTTGGATAGGGGAGAAGATAAGATAAAACATCCCCTAGTCCTGTTTTTGCTAATACCTAAGAATCTGCAAAACAATGCACGTGTACTTAAATTGCTCCAATTTATTACATTGCTGCTTAACTAACTGTCATTATAAAAATGTATACGGTTCGTTATTCCGGGCTAGGATGGAGGTTACGAACTTCTGACCTTGCAGCTTTTAATATTAGTTATTTTGCCAACTAACGGAGTTAGTGATAGTGGACGTACAAATGGATCGAAACACTTTGAAAGCGAGGTTCAGCGAATAAACTGATTGAAAACTCACTCGCACAACCTGAGCACAGCAATAGTTTAAACTTTTTAAAAATATATATATATTTATTTCGATGGGGCCTATAAATGGCTGAAATATTTGAAAACTTTCGCAATAAAATCGAACAAACACAAAGAAAAGAATTATTACATTAGCAAACAAAAAAAAAAACAAAACGAGGAGCTTCGTAGTGGGCTAACATTTCCTGTGAAAGATAAATAAATGCATATGCAGAATCTTGCAAGTAGTCGTTAGTTTCATATATGTCTATTTAATGCTATTTCAAAATATGTATTCCTACATTCGCTTCACTTACCCCTTAGCCTCATCTGCCCTTCGTCTAGTTCATTTTTGTTTATTCCGTCTAATTTGCAAAACCTACAAAGCAGCGGAGCTGTTTCTCTCTTTTGCCAATTCTATTTTTAAATAAATATTTCCCTTTTTAAATTGTCCCTGATTATATGCTAAGAAAGAGGACATACAAAAGGCGTCAAAGCCAACCAACGCCAAGCAACATTTCAAGCTCCAGAAAATTGTGAAGATGAACGGCATCGAAAGCAATGAAAGAAAGAGAGAGGGAGAAAAAAACGAAATGTTGTGAATGCAAATAAATACAGATCACGTACAAAAGCATATTTATAGGCTTCCATCAAATACGGCATGTGAAGTCAGTTTTCCCGAGTAGGAGGCAGTGAGTGGGTGGAGGGGAATAGGACATAAGAGGGCCATGGCAATATGGCAAAATGAGGCCACTTATTTTCGTCTCATTCATTCGCAAATACATAACATTATTTTAAATAGAAAATTTGATTATTTTCTGTTTTCATGTTGTTCATTGCGACTGTCGCTGCTGTGAAGCTCAGTAGTAACAGAATGGAACCTCATCTATTTTTCGCTGAGATTGTATTTTGAAAGATTACATTCTTTTCGAATTAAAGAAAAAAAATACGTAACAGGCAAAAATGCTGAAATATTTTTGAAATATAATTTTAGACGATTTTTCACATTTTTCTGTAGTATGTTGTAAAAAAAACTCGAGGAAGCTGCACATATTTTATCCAATTTTTCAACGTGCCGTTATGTTGTTAAACTTTATAGCAGAAATACATGTTACCCGACGCAGCACCAAAAAATAAAGTACTCTCTTCAGTTTGATCCAAAAAATTGCGGCAGTCATGATCATAGTTGGAGCAAAAAGCAGGATCCATATTAATAACAGTTACCTCTATTAGTCAGTAAAATTTTAAAGCAATTAAAGGTACGGCTTTGGAGACAAATAACCTATTTGAATTAAAGGTATTCTTGGAATAAACGGATGTAATCGTACTACAAGAGTTTTTTGAGGCTGAAGTTTTGGTTTTTTTAAACTATACTAAAATGTTATCGACAACACATTGCTTCATTAAGATGGTGATGTCTTAAATACGGCATATTTGACAAAAACATATAATATTTTCGTAATTTTGTGCTCATTTATCGGTGCGACTTGAGCACCTCCTATCGTATAATAATTGCACTGTTATAAAAATGATTTGCGGTTTGCAAGCAAGAATTTGTTGTCAAGTCAAAACGAAATAAGCAAGCATACGAATATTAATTTGTTTTTGTAAGATATCCGCTACATCGGATCACCAACACTAAATATGCTGAAATGGCTTGCTTTTAGCAAAAGCGCATTATTGTTTGTTTATTTATAATTCACATGTCTCGCGAGCCGCCTTTAGTGCATTAATTGTTATTTTTTTAGAATCCATTGCCGATACGTGAACAATTTGGAACGGTATATGAGACGATGCGGATGTTGACACCAACACAGACATAAGTATTCATTTACTTTTCAATTGTATTTGACAGGCGAACCCGAGTTTGTTGCCATAATACACAGTAATATTGATGCGAAGTTATCTAAAGCATGCATGCGAATAATTAGAAACTAATATCGCATATAATTCACCAGTATTTAGCCTCAACATTTCTTCGATTTTCGTTCATTCTATCAAGCGAATATTTTATTGTCTATATAATTTTTTATAACAAAAGCTATTACAGGTATCTTAAAGTGATATCACTAGTTTTCAGTTCCGTATAATTCTCTTTGTTATCTATCTCCCTCATACTAATTTTGTCGGAGGGGTAAAGAATAAAATCTACCTCATACCAAGTGCGATATCGTTAAAACTAAGAATTTCTGAATGTACACAGAAACAAATGCGATGACAAATTGTGGTGGCATTTACATGCAATGTCTTAATGTATGTCCAAATGTTCGAGCATATCGTATACAGATGTCTGTACTTATATGGCTGATGTTTAATTTTATAGAAAAGTGAAAATGCTATTTTTAAAATAAATTGAATTCAGCGATCTATGAAAGTACAGTAGATGAATTTATAGGGCGCATAAAAAAGATTACAAAATCTATTCGAATTGAGAGAGGAAATGAGCAACCTTAGTTAGGAAAATAGGGTTAACATTAGATGATTAACATGCTCATTTAAGACACCAGATAAATGTTAAATAATTGAATGTAAAAAATATCAAAATATCCATAAAAATTCCCATTTTAGAATCGTAAATTGTTGTTAATTACGAAATTACACAAAAATGTAGTAATTAGATTACCAATTATAAAACATGATCTATTTTTCATTGAAATCGAAATTCTGTGGCAAAAATGTTCTAAAATAATAAATTGGTGATTAAAATCATAAAAATTAGACAACATTAGGCTTCTTTATATTTATATATACATATATATATATATATTTTTTTTTTTTTTTTTGTTTATACATATCTTAATATTATCCCGAATTTGAACTTAAAAATAACCCTAATTTTTTTTTAGTAATGTATCTAATATTTATGGTGGAATATCAGAAGGTTTCGAAGAAAAAACTAACTTAATTAGTCGAACGTTAAAAATATAATAGTTTATAAAATTTCAATGTGGTTAAAATCTTCTTACTAACAAAATGCTGTGTTAGTTATGAGTCGAAATGTATATGAAATTTAACACACAACTTTGAAGCACATTTTCGATCCTTAATATAAAAATATATAATTAGTAAGTAAGTATTTGTGATATTGATATTATATCAGTAGTACATTGCTTTTATAATATAGGATGCCTTGAATATAACATATTGTTCTTAAAGATGCAAATAGTTTGTATTAAAGCGTTCATATTTGTGAATCATGCCGAATTTAATTTAAGATACATTTGTTCTACCATCAAAATTTTCATTTGTATAAATTTTTGTTTTTTGTTTTACAATTACACAATGTGAGCCTAAAAATTTAATTAATACAAAAAAAAGTTAGTTTGCCTTTATTATACTGATTGTGTTTGAGAAATTGACTCCACAAAATAGCACTTTTTCCGTGACAAAGTCAATGAATAAAAAAATATGCTTGAGTTAAAAACATCCCAGTTTCATCGAAAGAAAAACTTGTTTTTTATAAAATTTGAAATCTTTATCAAGATTTCTTATTTATACGACAAAAGCAAAATAACCAAAATATTGTATACTATGTATATACATATATAATATTAGTCAATATGACGAAAAATCGTCAAAGTTGGTTGCCATGTTGTTGGCGTTTAAGTCCTACGATATGATAGTAATGCAGTAGATTTATCGACTCTGACATCGACATTGGGAAGTTTGATGATTTTGCCCGTAAAACTTTGTCGTACAAGTGCTATTAGTTTTCTTTTTTCCCAAAAATTTGATCCAAGATCCAAGAAAAGCAATTACAATTTTTGATGTGGTTTAATTCAACAACTGTGTCACAACTTCTTTCGACTTTTGGTGATGAAGCACCATTTCAGGTTATTGTGTGTGTTACTCGTGACGTGGCTGTGTCATACTTTTCCAGACGAATAGGTTGAAGGTTGTCCAAAATCGGCCAATATGAAAACATCAATGATACACTGGAATTGATATTGCAAGATCGTCATACTTGGACTATATGTCCATCCACATAAAACTTTGTTTCTTACTTTATTTCATATGATAGAATTTCACACAATATAAATAGTTCTTTACCCAATGCGATTACATTTTAGTTTTACGTCAAAATGCTGCAACATCAAACTCGAATCTTCTTTTAATTTTGCCTAAAATTTTATAACATCAACCTCAAGTTTTCTGTCTTGCCCGAATCTTGCCCGAATATGCAGCATGGTTAATAGACGGGACTATTGTTTGCGCGATCGCAAATTCAATCCCGCATACAGCCATCTGCCACTATTTGAACGGCGGTCACCTCGATGTGTCTGACGAACGCTTCGAGTAGTCTAGTAATCGAGTAATAAACAAAGCTTGAAGAAGCTTCCCAAACTGTGACGTTCGAAATAGTCGTTAAACTATAGTTTCCATCGAGTGAGTGTAAAAGTAAAATGCGTGGAACAACTCACTGAATGCGAGAAGCCCTCCCACATCTTATTGATTGATTAAAATGATACAAACGAATTTGGTGAAACGAATAGGTGTTGGGTTTCATTCATAAATATTAAAATTTGAAATTATTTTAGTTTTTTTTATAATAATTTGAAAAAAGTGTTATTGAAATAAAATCGAGTAGGCAACATGATGCTGCAAATGAACAAACGTATGTTAAATAGTTCACGGTGGATTGTTTTATTTATGTTAAACAATTAACAGCGTATAGTTGACATGATGTACAAGAAAACAGTCTGCTGTTAAAAATGCAATATTGGTATAACAGACAACATATTAATGTCGAATAGTGAACAGAGCATGATAATGCTATAAGATAGCTGATAAATGTTATGAAAGAATGGTGCTAACAAGGTCTCTAAAATCTCAGAATGCAGTCTTACAATTAGGGATGTGCGATTAATCTAACCAGTCAACAGTTTATCGGAAATTCTAATCATTCAGGTCTATGATTAATCAAATAATTGAAATTTTGATTAATCAAATTTCAACGATTTACTCAAAATTCAAATATGTTATATGTGGGAACAATAGCAGTGTAGTAAAAAATATATATATAATATTAAGCGAAATTAAAAATAAATTTAAGGCTCGCTTTCTGGGGTGGATGTTTTGTGAAGCTGATCGTTAAAACTGTATAAATATAATACTGCTTCTATGAGATATGAGGCCCTAAACAGGAAGCACTTGTCACGGAAATACATTAGTTTAACAATTTTACGCTTCGACATTTTGCAAACTCTATCAGTTTGAACGTTTGACCATGTACATACATATATACACTATACGATTACTCAGTATGAAATATAAATCACAAACATTTAGATATGGATGGAAAAGGATCGGTTTGGGCAGATTATTAACAATCGTTATGGATCCTTAATTTGATGACTTTTTATGGGACAAACAACAGATATGCGTGAAATCGTTAACAGAAATCGATACTGTCCTGACAGATGAATGTTAAGTATTTAATAGTGACTCATTAACATGACTATATCTGATAACAGATGCATGCTAAATACAGTTGAACCGCCATTTTCATTTTACATTTTTGCATTTATATCTTTCTTAAATAATGAATCTAAGGGAAATACGTCAGCTTTTCCTTTGTTTGTATGTTTTGAACGTATTCCCATGTCGTTTAACTTTTCTTCTGTGCCTTTAGATAAACGACGACACATCAGCGTCAATCGTGAAGCACAAAAATAGATAGCAGATTGAAAAGACATAACGAATACAACGTCATCATTGATTGCATTCACTGAAATTAATGTAATTTTAAGAATTTTGCTGTTGTCATTCTCTGAGGGTACTCTACGCTCTACACGTGCCAATGTTTTAAATACTTGGGAGCAGTGGTTCCCAATCGTAATTGTCGTGGGAAAAGAAAACTTTTTTTTTTTTGCTAAATGAATGTAAACTTCGCATTTGGCTAATAATTAATTGTATGGAAAGGTTCATAAGACCTAATATTTTGTTTTTCAATACAACAGCCAAAATGTTATTGGCATGTATTTGTTGTTAGATATAATCATATCAATGACTCACTGTTAATTGATTAATGTCATTCTATTACTTTGTGTTAAATCATTTATGATTTCTATTATCTATTTATTTAACGCTTTGCTGACCCAGTATTAATAAATATTTAGCGTACATTAAATGCATCACATTAACGATCTGGTATTAATAATTACGGGCTTGCTTGTCATATAATGAAAGAAAAATATAGTCAAATCGGACATGAACACTTTTGACTAGTTGTTTTTTCAACTGCACAGGCTAACTTGACCATATCTGTCAGACATCACATAAATCTATTCAAATCTCACCGTGTACCCCATGAGTTTTTATGTCATGATGTACACTATTGGATCTCCATTTATCCGATATGATAATTTTTCGTGCGAATTATGCGAAAACAGCCTAAAAAATGAACAGCATTTTCAAATTTTTTTAAAAAGATCGAATTGACCCGCACATAATTTAGCACCCTTGAAATTCTTAAACTTTTCTCAAGTTTTCACCATTTTATAACGGAAATCTAACTAAAGCAAATCAAAATTTTTTTGAAATCTCGTACAAAGATGCCGATTTTGCAGATATTTGTTAAGAAACGCCTGTGACAACTATTATAAAACCCGTAATCTCTATAGCTGTCTGATTTCTGCTAAATTTTACACAAAATACTTTTCGATAAAATAATAAATTGTTAGACCCCATTAAATTCAAAATTTCGAAGATAGATTTTTGCCTTCACCTCGCCTTAAGCAAGAGATCAAAAGACGCATTAACTCTATAATGGATTCATTCATTTTCTTAGATTTCCAGAAGACATAAGAGGTAAAAAGCTGAGATAATTCTCCACAAACATTTTCTGGTAAATCAAATACTAACGGAAATATCGCAAGTGTCACCTATCGTTCATTACTTGCCCTATTAGAGAAACTATCAACAGTTAACAAACATCTGATGAACGACTGATATCTATACAGAACTTACAAATATACACAAATATATATATTTTTTTTTTTTGTTTTTTTGCATAAAGATTACAAACTAAATGGCAAACTTTTGGCAATTGATAGAAGGGAGTAATATAGGCTGATTAGGATTAGGAGCAACAGTAGATTTTTCGAAGCTTGAACACACCGCGGAAGTAGATCTCTGTAATAGTAAATTTACAACTAATATGCTAACAAAAAATTGAGCAAACGTGCTACATGGGCGTGTCTCATAATCAGATTATTCTAATTTATGAATAAAATAAATTAAAGTTGTCTCAATTGTAGCAAGGCCACTTTACAGTCATATATATCGAAATCCTTTCTTTCTCCAGCCCTATGCTGTAAGAGATCACTCCTTGGGAATCACTGTTTTAAAGATACGTAAGTATGGTACGTATGGATGTTGTGAATAGAAATCTTGGATACTTAAAATAACAAATAATTATTACGTAGATTGGTTTCCATTAGAAATGAGGAGATTGCAATACGGCTTACGTCGAATATGCTATAAAATAGAATTAGCGACAAAAAATCTACGTAACTTGTCTGTGAATTTAAATGTTTACAAAGTAGAGTACAGATACTTTTATATTCGAATAACCATATATTCAACTCCTGAAGTACGCATACTAGATATGTTAAACAAATTCAATAAGTAAAAACATATATGAAGAATTTTGTAGGAATGTTCGACTAAAAGATATGTCTTTCTTTGAGCGGAGATCAGTTCTGATTATTAAAATTTAGTCCATAAGCTTTCGGCTGATATTGTGAACAGAATAGAGGAACTCTTTGAGTAAGTATAGCATTTTAGAAACATTAAGCTTTCTAAAAAAACACGTGCATAATTGGAACTCGACAGATGACCATTCAAGAATCGCATCGAATTTCGGGCACTGAAATATATATAATACAATGTGTATACCATGTTTGCATGTAATACAATATACGAGTATAACAAATAAAAAAAATGTATATACATATAATACAATAATGTTAATATAAACACCTTAGTTGGCAGCTGACAGCCTTGTCAGACCGGCGGTTTTGAAACCACTAAATGGATAACCCTATACTATGTACAAATGTAATACAGAAATCTCATTAATTTATAGAAAATATAATATACACACCAATATTTAGAAAAAATAGAAATTATTCGAGGAGAAAAACTCGGTCGACATTTCTTTTATTGAATATGTATTCTGTCAAAAAAGTGTCACGTAAAACAGTCAGTTCAATGGGATTATCAGAATTTAAAGTTGACGCAATTTTGCTCTATAACGACGCACATTTTGAATGTAATCTGTCATTGGGTTTGTTTCCAGTACTAATCTTTACAATGAAAATAAGTATCGAACAAAGAATTTGCCTCAAATTTGCAAATGGAATTCCGTGTTCCGAGTCACTGAAGATGTTACAGAAGACTTACGATGAATCGGCATTTGTGTTGTACAGTGCAGTAAAAAGTGGTCGATCTGTGGAGGAAGATTTGCTTTGCTCTAATCGACCGGCACTATTAATATCGGTAAAGTGAAGGAAATGATAGAGAAAGACAGCCGCTGTACCTTCTGTATATTAGCAAATCAATTCGTATCAGTTTACAGGCATGAAACGCGTTGACGCTCGACTGGTTACGAAAAACCTGGATTATCTTAAAAAAATCGATCTCGTTAGGGCGCTGAAGATATTATAGAAAGAATCAATACCAAACCCACACTTATAAAACCCTTCATAACTGGTGATAAAATATGTTTTTACGAGTTTGACATGCAACCCAATCAATAAGAATTTGAATGGCACCCTCCAACTTAGCAGAAAACGAGGAGAAAAGAAATACGTCAAAATCGATAAAAAGCCAAGATAATGTTGAGAGTTTTTTATGATTATCACGATGTTGTGCTCACGAAATTCTTACCAGACGATCAGGTTTAGAAAAAATAATATTAAAAAAAACAGATTTGTGAAAAGAACTCGTACAGTTTGAACCACGGTAACCCATCAATCTAAGAAGATATCATTGCGAACGAGTTTCTGACAAATAACTCAACAATCAATGTATACATCTTTTGTGGCTCCAACTAACTTTTTTCTCTTTCTAATCCTCAAACCGCTACTTCGAGGCAACCATTTTTATGACATAAATATAACTTGCATCTAGAATTCGAGTTTTTGCGGAAAATACATTTGAAGAATGTTTCGATGATTGAATTATTCTGTAGTATAAGCATATTATTTCCGACAGAGTCGACTTTAAGGGTGATTAAGAAAATTTTAACGAATTATTAGGTATATATCTGGTATTTTATTGACCAAATTCCCTGGTACTTTTTTAACAGATTAACCATGTATATAATAAATAAATAAAAGTTATGTAATACACAAAATATACAAATAATGTTATATGCAATGTAGAATAGTTCTATATGCAATGTGTATACAATATTTAATTCAGAAATGTTATCAATTTACAGAACATCGTGTTATATACAAAGAAACTTAGCAAATTTAAATTATTTGGAATAAGAACTCTATCGACATTTATTTTGTAGTATTCAGGGTCCTTCGTGTCGGTAGATATGTTTTTTTGCATCAACATTTCTTGAAATGGAAATATATTTAAAAATCTAGATTTACTTAAAGATTTGAAAAAAAAAAAAAATCAAATTTTCGTAAATGTTCTCAGTTAATCCAGAGATTTTGAAATTACATCGACATAGAATAATTGAATTTTCCGCTTAGGCGATGCTTTAATGTTAGGCCGCCAGCAATGAATGTCACAAAGTTCATTGAAACCAATGGTGTTATTGATTAAGACTACATTTTTCATGTTAATGTTAGAGATAACACTCAGCCACTGCCGAAACAAAATCGAATGCCCATCCTCCCCCATCAAAATCAAGATAAAAGCATAACTCGATTTCGAATGAAACGATTTCACATGTCAAATGGTATCTCATTTAATTTATGATAGTTATTGTTATTAAGTTTCAAATTGGAATTGAAAAACATCAACTACGTAACACTACGTAAACGCCACAGGAGAGAAAGAGAGCGAGAGAAGAGGAAAACCGCTAGAGCCAAACTCACCCCAATACACCAGCAAATCGTTAAGTGGAACAGAGAATACGAGTGATATTTGCAATAGCAACAGTCGAGCGCAAGAGGTCCAGAGCGTGAGAGAGGGTGTTAGTAAATGTGTAAAAATTCACTGCTATAAAACACCACAAATAGTTAAGGATATGGCCGTCATTTCACAATACAATAAACTCACAACTAATGTGAGTCTCGCTCTGTAGCGCATAAATAAATAATTTGTTAAAACAAATAAGAATTTAATAACTAACGACGCGTCCTGTTAACAGCATTTTAAACGAGAGTAAAATAGCGGTAATGAAAAAGAGGAAGAGAAAAACGATAGGGAGAGAGAAAGAGAGTACTGTAATCAACACTTTGTATTTGCTCGAAAATGACTTTGGAAAAAAAAAACACATTACTAACTCACCGGTTTCTTATACTTATTGCTCTTTGAGTTAAACTCACACGAAGAGGAAATCCTGCGCACTGTCAATCTCGTTGTCTTTTAGCCCTTTCGTATCTCCTGTGGCCCCAATATCGTTTGCAGCATATGTATTACCAAACGTACATCCTGATAGCTGGGAGAAGGCATTCAAAGCAGAGCAGAAAAAAATGAAATCTAGTCTCTGTAGACTCATAAATTATACCGCGTTTGGTTCTTAATGTCCTGTACGTGTTTTATCATGTTAAATTTTGTTTAAAAACAGTATGAACCGTAAAGAAAAGAACCGATACAACACAACTGCGATAACTTTTGCTGCCTTTTTTTCATTACTGCATGATATACATTCGCAATTTTTATCATAAAAATACTTTTTCATTTCATTTTCCGTTTTTACACGCTTTTTTTTATGGGAACTTTTTAAATCAAGCAAATGGATGGGAAAGTTGTAATCAAACTGAGTAAAATTGTGGGAAATGAAATAAATGGCAGCTGAAAAATTGCAAAGAAGTAAAGGGGATTCCATGACTTTTTTTGAAGGGGA
Organism: Philornis downsi; assembly: GCA_019455685.1. Classification (NCBI taxonomy): domain Eukaryota; kingdom Metazoa; phylum Arthropoda; class Insecta; order Diptera; family Muscidae; genus Philornis; species Philornis downsi. The sequence continues at coordinate 1,117,664 of JAHXMU010000017.1, forward strand.
TAGCAGAAGTTTGATCATTTTTTTCAACGAACAAATTGCAAGTGTAAGTATTGGAATATTGATATATGGGAATATTGAAGTATTGAAAAATTGAAATATTGAAATACTGAAATGTTCACAAATATACGGAAACATACAACGAAACAATTTCATATTCTTTCCAAACATTAGTTATAATTCAAATTATTTTGGTACTCCTTAACTTCAAACAATGAGGAAAAATTGCGCTTTAAAGTCATAGAACAAATCGATTGTCATTTGTGTAGTCTGTCAGTAAGTTGGTTGGCATTTTTGTTGTATCAGTTGTTACCTTATCACGTTTCAAGTTTATTTTCGTAATTGAATACGGAATTTTCTAAATGTATTTCCACGTCCATGTAAATATTTTATAAACCGTTAAATGACTGTGTGTTAGTAGGTTTACATAGGTACTCATACTCGTACATACAAGATTTTTGTATTGTTCTATGTTAACTGGCACTCACATTTGTTGTTAGTTCGATATTTGAAAGTTTTTTTTTTTAATGTTTGGAAACAACACTTTAGGAGGGCGGCGGAACAGAGACATTGCATGTTTATGTTAAATTCATTTTGTAAAATTACATTCACATTGATTTAAATTTTATGTCATTCATAAGTAAAAACAGTAAGAAGAGGAACAGATTAAGACGATGACGAAATAGTCACGGCAATAAAACCTTGACAGAAATAATGTCGTTCGATAGAGATTCGTATATAGAACATAAATGAAAACAAGTTGAAGTCAAATTTAATTGTAATTCAAAATAATATTAACGTCCAAATAAACCATAAGGCAACTTTAAACCAATCTTAAATTGTCTAAAATGAAGTCTTAGGTAATTCGTATTAAGATAATTCAGATTATTCGCGCTTAGTAGATTGAGGCAAAAATAATTTGAAATTGAATTAAATACAAAAATGTCTCGCAATTTTAAGTTGTAAAAGATTTTTTGGTATTATTATAAATGACTCAATATTAGTTATATTCTTTGAAAATTGCGTCACCTAATTATGCCATATTATTTTTCATGTCATGAAGGAAATCGATATCACTCATACGTATTACAGATTCTGGCCGTGAAAATAAGTCATACGTCATGGAGCATACACAAACACACACACACACACACACACACACCGTTGTTCAAATCGATATTATTCATACGTCTTGCAGTTCCTGGCACTACAGCGTAAGTCAAGATTTCATTCCTGTGCAACTCCAAGCAAGCGACTAATCCGATTGTGAGAACACTTGATAAATGTAACGTGAGTGGATATTTTAAAGAAAATATAGTTCCATATAAATTCACAATAAATGTAATATGTAATATCTATGTAATATATATATATAAATATATGTATACAAATAAATATATAAATATAATATAAGTATGAACAATGTTAAACAATGACGGAGAAATGATGTACGGTGAATAGCATATTTGTAATATTGAAACTGGGAAGAAAGAATACGTGAGGGCATCAAATTTTCACACGCCTTACTTAATATACCTAATTGTCTGACCTCAGAAATGCTAGAAAATATAGGCATGAGTATATATTTATAATATTCGTGCCAACATTCTCCATATTATAAACCGTTTCAGTTTTACAGAAATCTAGTTTTCGAGTTGCTGGAAAAAATAATTTTTTGCTCAATACTGGATCCGACCGAAATAGGGCAGGTCAATTTTACTTGAGGTTGCTCAATGGAACTGGCTGATAATCGACCAAACCAAACGACTACAGTTATATATCACTTATATTTAGGATAGATATGTTCCTGGCAAGAAAGGAATTTTACAAAATTCGTACTTTTAGTGACGTCATCGCCCAGCTCAAACGGCTACAGTCAGAATCATGCAAATCGTGAAATATTACCATTCTAGAGTAAGCACGCGACAAAAAAAGGATTTTGCCAAATATGTACGTTGGGAGTAAAAAAAGTAAAAATCTAATATCATTATATCTAAAGAGGGATTGAACTGATGACACTGGTTCGACTAAACGGTTAAATCTTGAATCATTAAAATTGGTACGTTCAGTCTTCTTAAAGATTAAGCATGAAGTCTGAATGGAATTTGACGACATTCATACTTTCAGGGAATTAAATAAAGTTAAGAGTATACGATAATGACACCACCATTCGCAACAAACCGTTGAAGCCAGATTCACATAATTGAGAGTTTATATTCCACATGCTGCATAGGCGACCGAGAGGGACCGTTTTTTCAAAAGTCATTCTTTAATGGAACAAAGCTGGTAGGAACGGGAGAAAAATTTAACACAAAGGACTGAAGCTAAGATCAACAACGTTATGGTCCATATTCTTCTTGATGTAACGAAATTCTTTGTATCAGTTGTGAAAGGCAGAAACTAGATGCAATACCGATAACGTAAAAGAATTTTTGAAAGTGCAATATAAAAAACTACATTGATTTGATTATTTACACTTTAATTTCAACGAAATTTCGATAACTAACTAAGGTCCCTCTATATGCTTCTTTCGCCTTGTGCAAAACTTCGTAGAATATACACTTCCAAATATAGAGAAATCAGCATTTCTACAGTAATAACGATCTAGTTTGATATTTCTGAAAATTTTAACAGATTAATCCGAAATATATTTGGGGAGGAATGTTTTCCCTGTACTAAATTCATGCAAACTTAGCTTAGCTAATGAGTGTAAAATTACCTAATGCAGCAGAATTTTTTTTTAATAAGCTCGAACATATTTTAAAATTGACTGTGTTTTATATTATATTACAAACAAAAATAAAAGATCATAATTTAACAATCGCTTTCTGAATAATTCGGAACTTTTAGCCGCTTCACTGGCTGCTGTCCGAAAAAAGAAGAATTTTTTCGTGAAGTAAGAAATATGATGAAGGAGGCAAGGATGAAAAAAAAAATTACTCGAAACAGTCAATCGCTCCCTTTATCATTTTTTGATCTAAAATACTCTGAAAAGGGATTAATCCGCCGGACTGACAACACTTTTTCCAAGAAACTTTTGTTAAATTTCTATGATGCATCTCTCAGTTTTATACGTATGATTTATTTTTTGAGAAAACATAATGGATGGACGCTCCAACAAAAACCCATATTTGGGCCTCAAGGACGAATGCGCTTTGCGACACAATTCAATCTTACTTATGTGTCATTTAATTTTATCTAATAAAATATATTTTAGTTCGCTTCATCAAAACACTTCTCGCGTAGCGTTTACATTTGAAATATTTTTGTCAGAAACTTAACAGCACTTTTTCAACTAGTTGCTAAAGAGAAAGAAACAAATAACTGTGAATTTTTTCTCCAAAAGTGATACTACTGTTTGTAAAAATATTTCCTTGTATAAATCTCCAAAACTATTTCTGCAGTAATGTTATGTTATAAGAAGTTCCCCTTCCTGACCACAAATGCTAAGAAAAAGGAAAGAAACAAACAAAAATTGTACACAAAATCATAGTAGTGTCCTCTTAGAGGAAGAGAACATACATATGAAGGCCACAACACAATATTATGTCCTGTAAATTGAGAATAAAGAAGAGTATATATTTTCCAGGGAATGTGGAAAACGTAAACTGTAGAAGAGGAAATATTTCAATCTACTGACTCTAGGATACACATTCAATTTAAGGAGGTACCCTAAAGAAAACAAAGTACATTTTGATTAATTTGTTATAGAAGGGATAAGAAGGAAAGGGTCGTATGATATTCTTTAGATGCCTACACAAGGAGAAGGGAACGAACATTTAAATTAATGTGTATATTTGTCTTAGGTGCTTAGAGAGGGATGATGATCCTTTTGTTCATACACGAACTATATTCATATATTTAGTTAAAAAATCTGCATATCACATAATAGCCTTTACTCAAAATTTAGTTCCTAATGACACGATACACGAGTATTTGTAATAAACTTTTCAATTCTATATGCCGAAAGAAGACAAAGGAATAACTTGAATTAAAAATCAAACAAAGAAATTCAAAGTTAAGACTGATATTCAAAACAATTAATTAAATATATAAGAAAAGTTGGAACACATTTTTTTACACATGTGTCATTAAACATACTCGTATATCCAGAGGAAGTACAAAATGAAGAGCAAGATGCAGTTAAACGGGGTTGTATTTCCTTAAATTGCTACAATACAGTTTAAGGAAAATCAATAGTTTGCAATCGCCTAAGGCGACATTTTATTGTTAATTTTGAACGGTTTAAATGGCTTCTGGAATATTTCAATTGTTATAAATAGGTGGTTCACGCGTCGTCAATGAATTTGTTAAAGATCTGAAATACAATTGAAGCTTTAACGAACATTTATATCACATAAATGAAAAGGAAGTGTGGCTGATCGTGGTGCGATGGCATGATCGCATGTTCAATCCCAAAAACGACCACATATCATTATAGGTATTTGAACGGCGCCACCTCGATGTGTCTGACAAACATTTCGAGTAGCCGAATAATCGGCAAGTCTTGTAAATGCTTCCCAAACTATGACGTTCGGAATCGTCGTTAAACTGTGGGTCCTTTTGAGTGAGTTTCAAAATGGAATGCGCATAAGCTCATGCGTGAGAAGCTTTTCCATGTCTCATTCATGAGATACAAGCGAATTTGTAATGAAACAAAAGTTTCAGTCGGTCTTATAAAATTATTAAAGAAATGAAAGCATATAAAGTAGAAGTTATGCCGATATACAATGGACAACGCAATAGGAAAAATAAAATTTTATAGAAATAAACATGTTCGCAAATGTTTCAAAATTTTCGAAAATCATATTAAATTCTGCGATTTGATATATATATATAAATATTTTAAACGTATGTAATGTATAACTCAATTTTTTAATTTATTATGTTCAAATATTCAAAACAAAGAAATTTATCGCTAAATGACGCAAGAACTGTTTAGACATAGGTAAATTTGGCCAAAAATACTGTGGCATATTATGAAAGTGAATTTCGGCGACACTTTGTCATGTTCGAAAATGTTCGAAATTTTTCGAACTTAATATTTATACATCAAACTCTAAGATATACATAGGTAAAAGCTTTGTTCGTGTAACCTACAATATAATATTGCGCAAAGGTTTTGGATGTTGACAACTTGAGATGGTATTTATAGTAGTTAAAAATCGAATTATAATCTTAATTAATTGTTTAATATTTGGATTAAGCATAGTATGACTGAAGTATGTAATGTATAATTCAGTTATTTAATTTACTATGTTCCAAAATTCAAAACAAAAAGGATATTCCTGCTAAACCATGGCGACGACTTAAATTCTATAGGTAATTAGATAAAAAATGTTGGAACGTAGTATAAGAATGAACATGGGCGATATTTCGCCATGTTTGAAATGTATGTATGTGTGTAACCTTAAATTCGATATTGCACAAAAGATTTCGATGTTAATATAAATGATAAATTAAAAGGAAACGTATAGATATTGTACACATTTTCCAAAATTGCTGTATTTTATAAAACGTTTATTTTAATTGATGATGAACAATTATCTGAAAATCAGTTTTTCGAATATTAGTAGGCTTATGTCACCAATAGTGCATCCAATATCAGTTTCCAATTTGTGCACGTTTCTCTCCTGCACAACGTTGCACACAGTGGAATTTCGTATAAAAAGTTGATCAAAAATTAAAGTAGAGATTTTCGAAACCTTTTCAGGTCATGAAAGTGCGACCTCACCTGAACAGACTGAAGACCTATGTGGCAGACCTAATTCGTATATGGTTTACAACCGAAAACGGTAATTTAGTATAAATAGAAAACTTAGTGATTTAAAGCTCAAAATAAACCTTAACCGCATCTCGTATATTAATTATTTAACCCTAGAAACTATTCATGATGTACTGTAAATAGTAAATGGCTAAAGTTAAGTCATTATAGGATGACTTTGCAACTGTTTGAAAAACGAATAGCGTTCCAAAAGAAATTTTGAACATGTGTTTCCGGCATAATTTGATGTATTTATAATATACAGTGAATTTAAGGGAATTAACTGTGTTTTTGTATCAGAAACTATTTTTGTAGATGCAATAGACAGCGGAAACTATTTGAATGAGTAGAAAACTCTCTCCAGCAACATTTTAATTCATTTGTGAGATAAAAGGCATTAGACACGGATTAAAATATACCATTAAAATATACCTTTCGCATTAAATTTTCAGTTCTAAGACCCAAATTAGAATATATCGACAATAAACAGGCAACGTTTCGCCGTGATCGGACGAACATTGTGGAATCTTATACGGAACAAACTGACATACATGGGCTATAGCGTACAAAAATGCATAAGTAAATATCATTTGTAAATCACTCTGTGTTAAACTATGTTAATTTGCGTGATTGCTATCTTTTTTTTGAATTTGATTACAACACTAGTGTTTTTATGGCATAATATGTTTGTTAATATATTTTCAAAAATGTTGTATTTTTTACTACCAATTCATCTAACAAGTTTACAAATGTGTTATTGAACATATTGTGGTATACAAAGTTGTTGCGATTTCAGTGTTGGAAACCAACAAAAAAAAGGAAGAAAATTATCCTCCCGAAAAAATAGTTTGTCTATTGCAAAAATGTATCTTCAATTTCCACGACAATTTTATTTTAAGAAGTTTTACTGCGAAATCAATATTAATTCGTCAAATATACGTTATTTGAACGTTTCAGAGTGCAGAATTGTTATAACAACCATCATATCGATAAATTAGAGGACGTCAAAGATGTTGTTTTCATATTTTTATTATCCGATTTGGTATTTTGAAACATTAATCAACAGCTGGGCTTTGGTTACGTTTTAACCCTGCATATGCCTGTACTCTGTTGGTATCTGACGGTATTTATACTAAGACAAAATAAATCTTATACACTGTATTCCAAATGTCAAAACTAGGGAATAGTCTTCTTTGCCACACCTATTTTACTCTGTGTCAAAATTGAATACGTAGTCCCGAAAAATATAACAAGTTCAAATCTTTACACATTCAACTATTCTCTATCTAATTCATTAAATTGACTTTCAAGTTATTTGTACGTCAGGTACAAATATAATTTATCGAAATGATCTGTGTGAGGTAGACATTGCGTTTATTTTCCTAGATATAGTAAAGCGACAAAGCTAATAATGGTAAAGATCTACATATAATATGAATGAGAATTTTCAACAATTTCAGAAGACGAAATCGTTGTTTCAAGAGACGAAATCGTTGTTTTTTCTATAGTTGATATTTATAAAATTATTTCCAAGAATTATTTTCGAACTTAAAAATAAATTTTTGAAAATACCATGAATTTTCGCACGCAGATTTTTTTCCTTAAAATCATTACAAAAGCAAGTCTTCAACATTTTCGAAATATTGAAGATCAACAATGATAAATAAACCAACAACCCCTCTGAAACAACTACATTCCAGACGAAAATGGGTAGATCGTACTTAATATAGTTTTCCCTTTCAAGGATATTCCTTTAAAATTATCACCTTTGTGTAATTTCCGTAATGCTAGACCAACACCAATAGCAATTTCAAATTATGCCAACAGTTTTTGCCTCAAACACTCACACACACACACACACACACACATCTCTTCAAGCTCAGCAACAGGAACCTACATTTTACTAACGGAAATATTGCAAAAAAGGGTCAGCAACTGAACTCTTAGCTCAAAACTATTTGCTAATGGCAGAATGTAGAAAAAAATGATAAATAAAAAGAGAAACAAAATAGAAATTCTCATTACATAAATCCATAAAAAGGACATTTTTGACATGAATTTGTACGCTTTCCTTCCTTCGTAGGTAACCACCCACATATCTTTCGCCCCGTACAGACTTCTTTAACATCAAGTAGAAAATGCCATAAAATTAACATATGGTTTTGTAACATTTTCTATAATTTTTCAACTAAATATTATTCATACATCATCGTCGTTGGTATTAACATTATTATCATCCACCTCATCATTATCATTAGTCTCATCATCATCATTATTATTCTGCTCAAATTTGCTTGCATATTTGTTGAGCATTTTTTGGGAAGGCAGTAGAACAATAAATTGGCAAATAGGTGGGTGGTTGTGTGAATAGGGCGGGGGGTTCCTTTCCGTCATCCCTTATGGTGAAGCGCCTTCGTTATCGGTACAATTAAGTCTAAAGGCACGACCGGTTTATTATAAAGTCACATCCATTATGAGCCATAAACATATCGAAATGTTATCCTTTTATAAGCATCCAAAAGGAGTCTCGCTCGCTCTCTCTCTCTCTCTCTCTCTCTGACTGTATCTCTTTTGCTTACACTTATATGTATGTAAGCGATGATAACAATCTAGGGATGGGCCAATATAAACCCCCTCACACTGTAGCAGTTAACATTAAAGATAACACCGGCAACATGAGTTAACAGAATGATAACATATAAAAAGAAGACAATTAAATGTTACAGAATAAGAAAGAAAAAAAAGAGAGGGAACGAGAGAGATGTTGTGTAATGATGTTTGACTCAAATCTGCATCAATCTATAATGAAATTCGATTTGTTTATTTTTCCTTTAGGTTATTTTTCTTCCTGGACTTTTTCACCAAGTTTGTATTGATTCAGTACCAATTTTTTCGTCAATTGAGTTCAATCTCTCTGGAGTTTATTATTTATTTGAGTAGTAAAGTTTTGGTACTTACATCATTATGTTGGAAATTTGTGGTTGTAAATATGTTAACTAAACGAAGGTAATGAGAAGACCAGCGGCGGAATTTTGGAAGAAAGGAAGTAGGGGCAGGATAAGTAAATTTAAAAATAACTTCATTAGAATTTCACATATAACAGAAGATATACGTATTTTTTTTTTTTTTTTTTTTTTGTGAATACTTCATCCAAAATTCTCCGGATTGAAAATCAATGCGTGTGTCCGCGTGTTGGAAGTGAGCTCTTATACCGTTTTCTCGATTACGTTCTGACTTCGGAAAATTATTCTATAATCAACTGTGATAGTTTTTATAGTGATACATTTAATATACAATGCATTACCTATCAATAAATGCAATTCAAAATATGTAAAATAACCCTCTTCCAAAAGCTCGATTTCACAGAACCGAATATAACATAAGAATACGCTCCTGTCGACATAACATATACATTACCAATAAAACATATTTTCCCAATACGACGTTAGCAGTTGCGGTTGAGAATGTTTCAAAATAATATATTAAAGTGTGATCGTGCCTGGAATAATTGAGCCAAATAGGACCAAATTCTTTTGAATATGGGATTTTCAGGAACGCCGTATTCAAATCTGTTATTAGGAATATAAATCTTAAAATGTAAGATATTGTGGGGCTAGAAACTAAATAGTTCACATTCTCCATTAGGAGTATGAAAAGGACATCCGAAATAATTGTTATAACAGTGCTGTATTATTTGTTAAGCCTAAAAACAGTCAAAAGATTTTATTATCCACATTTATCTCCAAATAGCTTGGAAAACTATTGTAATAGAGTAATTTCGTCGATGTATTCATATTCAGCGAAACTCAATTTTCCTACTTATTTTTATACATGAAAATCCTACATGGATTTCGTCCGTTCGTTTCGTATAAAACTCTTTAATGTTCTTACGATTGCAACCAAAAGCTGGTCATTTGCTGCCGATACGTCATACATGGTTTCTAAAATCGAATAAATATCATACGACACATCTCACAGATGAGCTTATGTGTTGTTGGGATGGATATCTCTGTTAAACAGACACAAAGTTTGCAACGTTTCTGCGGTTATTTTAGTTAAATTTTCCCAAAAATGATTTCATATTATCGAAAACCTGGACTGGACTGATTTTGACAAATTCACAGACAGTCTGCCTGCGACTATGCGGTACATCTGAGCCAAAATTCAGTCTCCTATCTCAAATGGTACGGTTTTATTGTGCTTCCAACAGACATGCGGACGGACGGACATACTTGGGTTGACATCGAATTTGACGACGTTCTAACTGAGCATTTCTAGTTGTTGCACAATTTCAAAAAAAGCATATTTTTAGTAAATTTGTTGTAGGAGTTGTATCATTCTTAACAAGAATTCGTGAATTAAGTAAAGGATGAACTTTCCCCCATTTCGGTAAATCGTATTCTCCGCCAGTAAAATTGAATGTTACTTCAAAGGACCGAATATATTTGGTTATTTCTAGCAGAAATATTTTCAAACTGCTTCCGAAAATGTAATAATGAACGAATTTAAAGTATTAAAAAGAAAGCTATTTAACAAAAATTAATGTAATGAAAGGTGTTGTTTTTTTATGGGATTTTGTCATCCGATGGGAAACTTCAGGCAGTACATTTTTACGCTATGAACCTGCAAGACGGAGATATTTTGATAAAATAACCAAAAAACTTTGTTTTGTAGTCATTTGCCATCAGATTTATGTTTGCTGCTTCCTTCTCAATTGTTGGGAAGGCTGCAATAAAAGCTCACAGTTTTCTCCCAATAATGTACTCGTATATATCCTCGGCATACGCAAGTGTGCTATAGGTATCTCCAACATGCTATTACCCACTAAATGATTCCAATTTTGTGCGCACTCTATTAATTTTACGAAATTGAAAAAAAAAATCAGTAATTTCATTCAAACTCCAATCCTCCAAAATGGGTGATTTAACCAGTAACACAATAAAGAACACTGCGACTAACAACAAATAGCAAATACTGATGGCAAAGTCTCTGCCTCAAGGTAAAAAATCTGCACACCAGTTCACTAACATCTTTTATAATGACTCTTATAGTATTTTTGTGTGAATCCATCACTAAATACATGCTATATATATAGATCTGTCAATCGGACATATTCTTGAAAATATAACATTTTCACATTTCTGGTAAGAAATTTTTTTTTCCATCTTTCCTTTTATACTTTTATACACTAAATATTATCTGGTCACTCTAGAGGCTAACACCAGTGGCAAAAAAAAACAATCTGTACTCGAAATATGGCGGCTGTAAAGCTACGACAGTTAAATAAAACCACTCAAACTCCAAAAAATTTACTCAAATAGACAAAACGCAATAAAGTTGCCTCTCGAAAACCTCTCGTAACCCAAACCACTCTATCTACAAGAGAGGATGATGGATTGAGCACAATGTCATTTCAAATCAATGAGAACTCGCAAAAAAAAAACACAAACGACAAGAACTAAAAGCTTATGAAAATGTCATTACAAGTAATTGATAATGTTAAAAAGCTTAACTGATATTTTAATATTTTGTTTTTATTGCAAATAAAGAAAAAGAAAACATCAAACAACAAATGCACTCAACACAATTTCGAATGGAAGCCAAGTCTGCACTCGTAGTTTGCGTTACGCAGCGAATGAAATGCAACATCGTGACGGAAATGCAAGCACTCAATCTGGCCACAATGTAAGGAGCATTACGACTTTACGTTTTCTTTGCTCCTTTGTGACTCCTTTAAGTAATGAACCTACAAAATGTAATTTAAATTCATTGTGGTGTTACTCTTAAGGAGATTTCTGTGATTGCATTTTAGATTACGGGTAAGAGCTGAAAGGAGGGAGAAGTGATGTTATAAGTAAAAGAAATTTACCGGCCTCGATAAGAGTGGTAGGTGTTAGTTGGGGCGGAAGGTGTCGTGTCGGTTTAGACTAGTATTAACACCGTTGGATTTAATATAATTTTAAGTATGCAACACTTTGCCATGCTGAAAAGTTTCCTTTGGACCTCATGATAACTTTTAAAATGCATGAGAAAATAGATAACAAACCGTGTGTCTCTGCCATTGAGGAGAACGATCTATGCAAAACAACGGTGAAGGAAAGGGATATGTATGAAGAATTTTAAATAATCTGAATAGAATTTGATTAAAACTTGTTCAAGTGGTTGGTTGGCTGGTTGGCAAACATTTAAGAAGATTGGTCAGCTGTCATCAGATATTGATGAAATATTTATATTCTGAGAAAACATGCCAATATGTCCGTAAATGCAAAGCCATCAATTAATATTAACGTTTTATCACCATTCAAGAAGCTGATTAACGATTCTTGGAGCTGCCAAATACAATTGCTAAATACGTGAATTCACATAATAACTCAAAAAAATAACAAATAGATTGGAACTTTTATCAATACATACAAAAATTTGAAATTTTTTGCCAATAGATAGATAGCGACATCAGTTATTGTTGTCCGAAAATATCAGACAAATGGTAAGCTTAGGCATTTGCCAGCAGCTTGCCGTCGTTATGTTTGTGATTTTATAGGGGAACCAATTTTTTGTAGGCCAAAATTATCTGACTTTGAGACAAAGAAGCACAATTTACGCAAAGTTTAGCTTTTCGCCCTCGATTTGACAAATTTTGAGGCTAAGCAGTGTCGGATTATTGAAGAAACTAAATCAAAAACAAATTGCCTTGCATCTCATGAATGAGACGTAGAAGAGATTCTCATAGTCAGTGAGATTCACTCTTAAATTCAACTCAACCCAACCTCAAGGACCTTACAGTTTAACGGCGATTCCGAACGCCACAGTTTGAAAAGCATTAACAAGAACGATAGTCGCATGTACTAACCATCGTGCCACGGTCGGTCTTTAAGAAACTTAAGGTAGGATTTTTGATACAGAAAAAACCTGCAGTAAATTGTTTCCAAGCTGGGAAAGTGCTGATGTTTGGATGACAAGAAAGACAAGGAGCGTTACGGATTAGTGAAAAAGTTTGAATGTAAAATCGAAGGCGTTACTGGACGAAGATTCACGACAAAGATAATAAGAATTTGCCAATTCATTGACTCAAGTTTAACCCCGATCTTGGTGTTAATTATGTGTATACAACTCATTAAATTTTATTGGCATTAGATTGCGCCTAAATCTAAAGCTATACAATTGGTGAACGGTAAATAAAATAATAAATTACTTTAAAAAACTTCAGCAATTATTACGAATGGCCATAGATGGAACTAAGTGTCTCCAATGCTTGATGGGAAAATTTATATTACGCCTGAAAGTACACAACGGTTTTATTATAGAGACCATTGCAATTGATTTAATATAAATGATAAGCAGTAAATAGCATGGACTTGAACCAAAATGCTATAAAACTCTACCAAACAAGCAACAATTTGCTTGAACTATTCGAACGTTTTACCTTTTTGATCCCAGAATGAGATGATTTCTCTATAATAATTTAACCTCCATGGCAAATTCAATGTATGGTTGGTTGATAGACATTTTCTCGCATCCCATGAATGGAATTTAGGAGAGCATCTCACATACAGTGGCTTACGCGCAAGGATCAAAAATGGTATCTTCAAATAAAAAATAACTGGAACTAAAGCCATTGCATTGCCCTAAGATCATATTCGAGTACAGTTTGGGCTATTTGGAAAATCGTTCTTCTTAGATAGAAACAAGGAGAATAGGACATGTAAATTTCACAGTCACCTTGTATTCCTTGTAAAATAGAATATAATATATGTATAGGTATACATTGACCAATTTTCCAAAATTAAAATTTTCTCCTATAAGTTCTAAATCGTGGACAGCGGCAATCTGACTTTATACTCACCGTATTACATTATAGTATCTAACAAAATTTTAGAGAAAATCGACCAAAAAACCCTCGTTCCTTCTGTTATCTCCCATACAAATGGCCGATATAAATCGCAAATTTTTAGTTTCATATCTTGCAAGCAGCTGCATTGCATTGATGTATTTAATATATTTGTTTCTGATAATGAAATACACAATGTTACCAATTTAGACAAAATTTAATTCGTTCTCTGTAAAACCTTTTGTGTAGACTGCATCAACTTAGATTTTCTCAATAGCATTTAACGTAATACTTGGTAAAATGCGGAAAAAAACAACCAGATATCCTCGCTGTTTCTCGTAACTTCCATACAAATTACCTAGTTTAACAAATATACACCTACATTCATATCTGTCATTCAATTGTATGAAATCTTGCATTGTACATTAATTTAAAGCATTTTTCATAAGAACGTTGAGATTTACCACCATGCAACTTCTGTACTCGTACAATACTGGTTTTCTTATCATCTTGTTAAAAAGATGCCAGTTGACAGAAGTAAACATTTTCTAACGAATTGTTTGTTGGAAGTTGTCTGTTCTATAACCACATAGTGGTTCTGTCAATTAATTGCCGAAAAATCTTCACCAGTTATCGGGTAGTTCGCTTGATGGTTCCAAAAGGGTCATGGAAGCCCTTATTTATTTGTTCACATAACACAATTTTTGGAAAATACTTCACTGGCTTTATCATACGAGTCATTTAGGCAAAAGTTCACATCACAAATCTGTAGGTTACTGTTGTGATGACATCTTTGCTTTATGCTATATATTTCCCTTGAACACATTCTATGGCTACCACCAACTACACAGTTCAACCATATATATGTAGATAGATATCTTGCGTAAATTATTGCACCAAATATTTACTACGCAATTGCATCACTATTGAGAAACAATTTCCAACGCGATATTCGACTGCCTCTCTGTATATTCTTAAAAATTATGGAGAATTCTTTCCGACTCACCTGAATCCCATGGGCGCCCCCTTGCTGACTGATATTCAAATGTTGCGTCTGCTTCATTTGCAACGTTGTGGTTGTGGTCTGTTGCTGCTGTCCCTGCTGTTGTGGCATATTGGGATTACCTTGTTGCGACGTTGGTCCATTGCCGGGTCCAGGACCCACATTGGGTCCCGCATTGGGCCCATTGGGATTGCTGGGGTTGCTGCCGGCATTCCCCATATTTGGAGTATTTTGTTGGCCATTTGGACCTCTAGCGTTGCCCGTTTGTGGCTGTTGCTGTTGCGACTGCTGTTGTTGCTGCTGCTGTTGTTGGGCTGGTGACATATTGGGCGGGCCATTTGATGGACCGCCAGGATTTGGACCCGTGCCTGGACCGCGTGGCGGTCCTTGCATGAAGTTTGGTCCTCCTGGACTATGGGTGCCGGCACCGGCTGGTCCCATGGGTGAATTGTAGGGCGAGTATTGTGGTTGCTGTGTGGGATTTTGTGATTGAGATTGCTGCTGGCCTCCGGGCCCGTTCGGCTTGGGGAAGTTGCCCACGCCCATGGGTCCACCAGGACCCATTTTGCCCATGTTGGCTTGCGACATGTGCTGCTGTTGTTGCATTTGCTGCTGGTGCTGAAGTCGTTTGAGATCGAATTCATTTTGTTGAGAGGAATAGTACAGTTCCTGCTTGATGTCAAGGAACGACTGTTGAACATTGTTGCCGCCCATGGGCCCGCCGGGACCCACATTGCCTTTTTGCTGGAATTGTGGTGGTATATTCTGATGCTGAGGATGTTGTTGTGGCCCATTAGGTCCCTGCATGAAATCATTGGGTCCGCCAAAGCCACCTCCGTAATCGCCGTAGCGACCATTTGGCCCTCCACCCATCAACTGACTCTGTTGGCTTTGGTGCATAGGCGGCCGGGGGAAGTTCATACCGCCCATTGCGTTCTTATGCTGATGTTGCTCCGCCATCTGCTTCAAAGTCTGCGCAGCCAGGGACAATTCGGACATAGGTCCCGAATTCGGGCCATTTTGGAACTGAGAACGCATTTTATTCATACCTTGAGGATCGTTATTGGGTCCACCCATAGGACCGCCCATGCCTCCACCAACGTTGGGCCCACCTGTATTGGGTGCACCAAAGGCCGCATTAAACTGGGCCATGGGATTCTCGGACTTGACATTCAAGCTATCAATCAAAGCCTGTACATTGGGTGGCTCCACCTTGATGCCATCCTCTGTCTTGATATCCATCAACGGTTTCTCATCCAGAGCATCCAAAAAGCCCGGATTGAAATCTTGCAAATCGTTAATGAGATCCTTAAAAGTTTCATTGCCTTCGGCTGTATCATCAGCCATGAACTCGGGAAAGCCGGGGAAGTTACTATTCGGCCCTCCCTCCTTCTCCAACCCTGCCAGATCGGGGAAGTCATGGTCTGGCTCGCGTTTACACTCCACCAAGTTGGCCAGACCACCCATACCTGGCTTCTGCTGCTGCTGCTGGGCCGTATTCAAGTTGTGGCCACCCATTAGATTCGATGCGTTGTTTGGACCGCCGCCAGTACCCATGTGCATGTTGCCACGATTGTTACCATTGTGTTGTGGATCATTGCCACCGCCGCCGCCCTGAGGACCGCCACCGCCGGGATTGCCCGAACCGCCCGGACCGCCGGTGGCACTTACGCCCGGTTCACTTTTTACGGAGGTATTTGTCAGAGCCTTCACAGTGACATTGGTGCTAATCTGCTGTGGTTGTGAATTGGCCGCCGATGTGGTAAACTCCAATTGTTGGACAATTTCGACTGAGAATTTTAGATTCTCAGAGCCATTGTTGTTGTTATTGCTGTTGTTGTTGTTATTATTGGGCAGCTTATGGGGCGGTTCAAAATTCTCGGCACCATTGTCGGCATCGTCAGCGGGTCGTTTTAAGAACTTTTGTTGCTAAAGGAAGGAAAAGACAGAAGAAGTAGAAATTAATAAGAATTTTAAATTCCAATGAAGAAAAACATAAATGTAAAAAAAATTATTAAGAAAAGGCTTAATACGAATAATAATTTGTAAAATTTGCACTAAAATTGATATAACTTCAAAATGTCTAAAGAAATTGTTGTTGGTAATCCCGAATTTTGATAAAAATTTAAATTCAAAATTTTAATTAAAGTTAAAAATATAATAACAAATTTTAAATAAAGATTTCAACTTGCGATGAAAGATCAAAATCTAGATATAAATTCAATACCCAAAATTGTAACACAAATTTGAAAATTTTGGTAAAAACTCGAAATTCGAACAAAAAAATTTTGTTATTTTATTGACAAATTAAAAATCGTAATAAAATAATAAAACTTTTATTAAAACATTAACATTTTAATAACAATTTTTTTATTTTTGATAAAAATCGAAAATCTTAACTAAAATTTAGGATCTAATTGAAATGAAAATTTGAAGAATTCTTAGTTTAATAAAAATATCAAATAATAATAAAAATTCAAGACTGTTGCGAAAATTTCGAAATGAATTCGAAATTTTATATGTTCAAAATTTTAAAAAGTATTCGAATATTTTAACAAAAACTTAAAATTAAAAAAAATCTAAAATATATAAGGACTTCATAAAATTCTTGAATTTCTGTTATATTTTTGAAAAAAATCAAAATCATAACAGAATTTGGAATTAAAAAAATTCAAAATTGAAATAAAAATTAAAATCTTAATGAAAGTTATAAATTTTAATGTGCATACGAAGTTTTTAGAGAAAATTAAACGGTATCTTTAGAAATTCAAATCTTATAAAATTCTTGAACCTTTGTCAAATATTCAAAATTTTTAATGAAGATTATTTTTTTATTGGAAATAAAGAGTTTTAATGAAGGTAAAGTGTAAATTCAAAAAAATTTAAGGAATTCTCAATTTTAGTAAAAAACTGCAAAGTTTAGTAAAGATTAAAATACTTATAAAAAATTTAAAGTTGTAACTAAATAGAATTTCAAAATTTTAGTAACAAACAATCAAATATGAAATTCTAGAAATTTTTGGAAAGTCCGAAATTTTAATAAATAACGCGGAGTTAAAAAAAAAAACAAAAATCAAAAATCCAAGTTATTCCAAATTATATAAAGAATTATAGAAAGAAATTGTTTTTATAAAAAAAAAAAACATTGTTATAAAAATTCGAACTAAACAAGATTTCCAATTAATAAAATATTTCCCAACTTAGACATTTAAAATTTTAATAAAAATACCAAAATATAAGAAAAATTAAAGAATTTTTTAATAATTTCAAATAATTAACAACAACAATTAAATAATTAAATAAACTCGCTTCGAAATTTACCCAAATATTCATTAAAATAGTTTGTTGACAGCTATGGAGGTTCACTGAGAGTTTAGAAAGCGACACTGAATTGTTGCAGAGTTAGTTTGGCGACTGATATCAAGTGGAGTTCAGAGTAGACTTGCGTTTAAATATCACGCTTTAGCTGGCAGGATTCTTCCTCACTTGGGCGTTTTTTTTTTGCAATGGAGATGGGATGGTAGTTTTTAGAGATTTAACTTATATTTCTTATAATTTTCGCAGATGTCGCCGCAATTGAGTTTTTAATACTTTTTGATTTCTGCACATTTTATGTCGAATTGGTAAGTCTTTCATGTTTTATGGTTGCGGGGTGTGTTGGTGAGCTTGTTTTTTTTATAACTGATTTTTCAAATTTCTTGTTTTGTTCAAATTTTTATAACGATTGGAAAGTTCTTTGGTTTAGAAGTTTTTGGTAATGTTTACGGTTGGGTTCCACTAGGAAGATCTATATAAAAGCGATTCAAAAGTATTGTTTTAAAAAGCTAAAATTGTATAATACATATTTAACAGGAGTTTGAAATTTTTCTAAAAGAAATAAGTTCTTATTATTTGGTTTCATTTTATTTTAGTGTAATTTTAATTTTTTTTTTTAATTTAATTTGTTTGTCTTTTTTCTTTGTTTTTGTTTCGTTTTTCGTTATTATTCACGATTAAGAATTTTTATGATACGCAAACATTTGATCACTTGCTGAAACGATTTTCTTATCATTAGTATGTCCACATTATAACTCACAGCTCATTATTCACATATTTTCGCTATCATGATCTCAGCAGCAGTTCAATTTTGGATATTGTTGCTATCAATTTTTTCCATATTAAATTCTCGCGATTTTGTAAATTTACTTTTAACAACAATTCTTTTATAAGAGATTATCATGCGACTACATTTTTCCGTACTTTGCGTATCTTTTCTTAAGTACCATAAATCTGTTGGAGCATTGAAACGACATCTCAAGTCAAAATCCAAGAAATTTGTTATCAATATGATTGTCTTCTACTGAATAAGAGTGTAGTAACTTTATTTGAAGTGGCATGCGATTTTGAAGACATTTTCAGATAGACGAGCTAATGCTCACAGGTTTTGAGAGCGAAAAGCAGCGAAAATTGTAAAGAAGCGGTACTTCAATCGCGGGCTTACGTGGTCAAGAATGTTATTAATTTTGCAAAGTAAACTTAGTGTTTCACAAAATTAATAATAACTAACACGAAAAAGTTCTTCTCCAAAAAAAAAAAACGAAAAAAAAATAAGAATATTTTTTTTTTGACATTCACTCAATGAGACCTGCAGTTCGACAATTATTAAATAAATATCGATATCGATTATCCTACGACACGAAGCGTTCGTCGTATACATCGAGGTGACTGTCGCTCAAATAATGATAGGTGGCTGCTACGGGATTGAACCCGCTATCATGCGATCACCAGTCGTGTGTACTAACCATCGCACCACAAATGTGTCCATAACTCAATTCGCATGCCCTGCAGACATCAGTCATTATTATGGCAGAGTGAAAAACTGTACCTCATCCTAATTCCAAAAATTGTGAAATTTCCACATTACTCATATTCAGTAGCTCTTTAACCATAACTCTGAGAAGGGTGATTTTAATGCAAATTTTGCAACATTACGAAGAAAAAAACTGTTTCAAATGAAATTTTCAGGGGAGAGCTGCTACGCCGATACACACGAATTTATAAGTGTTGTTATTGTCTCTGAACGAACACCATCCGCTCTATAAATTGCGGACCAATAATTATTATTTATGCCTTTTAACTAAATTCATATGAATTTCTTTGGTGTTTTGGTTAATTGGACAGACGGTCGTATCTTTGCTCTCTAAATTTGGACTTTTTACCATTTAAAATGTTCGCTATCATTGTTACGCTTTGTTTGCTACCACTTTTCTTTGACGATTTTTTTTTTTGGTAATTTCTTTGTTGTTTGGCATGAAATTAAACAAAATGCAAACAAAACTGTAGCCAACACACAATAAAAACAGAAAAATATATATATTTTATATACATCTCAAATGGTTGAGTGCATTTGCAAAATAGGGGTGGCTTCGCGTTCGACGATGCCATCTAGTGGTTGCTTTATAATCTACTAAATTAGATGGAGTTAATTAACATTTTATATGGAAATAAGTAACATTTTAATATTCCCATTAAAAATTACAGATGTTGTTCTTGAGGTTATCAATTTTACTTTTAAGAGCTTTTATTCTTACAAGTGCAGTCTTTGCTTAACTATCCTTTTATGAGACATATTCAATACTGCCCTTATGCAATACATATGTACGCATATACGTACACATATCCTTCTCACAGCTATTATACATTTTACTAATACCCTCAAAAACCTCAAATCTAATTAAATCTCCTTGTAATTC
The DNA here is from genome assembly GCA_019455685.1 of Philornis downsi. Taxonomy (NCBI): domain Eukaryota; kingdom Metazoa; phylum Arthropoda; class Insecta; order Diptera; family Muscidae; genus Philornis; species Philornis downsi. The sequence continues at coordinate 1,137,988 of JAHXMU010000017.1, forward strand.
TCACAAATTCTTTGAAGATTTTTATTTATTGCCACTGGCGTCCACTTCGATATTTCATCTGTCGGTAGTCATCCACTGAAAGTCGTAAAGTGATAATTTAAGCAAATTAAAGCTTAAGTTAAAGTAGCAAATGTAACACGTATTTATACAAAACTATGTCGACGTGTAGTAAAGTAAATATTGATTAAATATTGGTTTCGTCACTCAGAAAATGCACAAAAAAACAAACCAGAGGAAACTCTACTCTTCTCATAGTTGCGTTAAGAATTCCATGGCAAATGACCACCAACAACACAGTACGCTGTTGTTCAGTCTGATAAACCAACCATCTGCCTCGTTTAAGATTCGTTAAGCTCATTCCAGAGCGCACAGTGTTACGCAATCGACAGAGCGATTTTGTTTAACTTTTAAAGAACAAAAACGATGCACTGTGTAAATACCCAATATAGATATGGATTGGTGTGTGAGAAAATTAAGTAATTTAAGAAGTAAATTTGAAAAAAACATTTCCATATAAAAAACGATTTACATACACGCTCCTCTATATAAGACATGTAGAGGCATTCTTAATGCAAAAACATGCCTCTGAAGTGATTTTTCTATACGAATACTGTATGTGTGATGACGTCTTCATGCACAAAAATTAACAAAATGATCTTCCATGAAAAGGAAGATTTTGAAGACACGTTCTCTAAGCAACGTTGTCAAGTGCATGCACTGACACTTTTCGTGTAGAAAAGTGCCTGCACTGACACTTTTCGTGTAGAAAAGCATCTGCGCTGACACTTTTCCTGTAGAAAAATGTCTGTACTGACACTTTTAGTATAGAAAAATGTCTGCACTGACACTGTTCGTATAGAAAAGTTTCTACACTGACACTTTTCGTATAGAAAAGTGTCTGCACTGACACTTTTCGTGTCTTCACTGACACTTTTCGTATAGAAAAGTGTCTGCACTGACACTTTTCGTATAGAGAAGTGTCTTCACTGACACTTTTCGT
>JAHXMU010000017.1:1159388-1181683 GCA_019455685.1 Philornis downsi
TATATGCCTTGCAATTCCCAACGCTAACAAAAATTCATAACATTTTATTAAGAAAAATTTAATTTATTAAATTTTCCCGTCAAGGAGTTAAATTTAAATGCTATATTATCTTCGGTTGATTTTACCTAATATTGACCAATGTGTTTTTAAATTCATGGCCAGACTTAACTTAATTTTGGAAATCGTCTTGACAAAAAGTTATATTAAGATCATGAAAGGTTCCATTCTTTAGTTTAATACCAGATTTGTTAACTTTTCTGATTGATTTCACAAACTATAATAGTGCTGCTTGATTTTTCTCTGTTTGTTTGACTCTGTATGGGAAGTTAAGCGAGTTTCTGTACAACTAAGGCGCAAGAGCCTATATATACATTCTGGCTCACTTGACGCTAAATATTTTGCAAACCCCAATTTGTTACCATATGGCTTTTGTAACCCAATGTTAACGAAATTAATGAGCTGATTACGAAAAAGAATATGATAAAAAAAGGAGGGAGACAAACAAGAAACACATAATTGGGAATGATAGCTTAAAATACTTAAAATATCCACCAAATTTACTTATGTATTTTGCAGTACATTTACTTGTTTCGTGAAATAACCGGCTAATGTTGCCATATTTTTAATTTTTTGTCTATAGAAGAGGTTGCCAAGACTTTTAACAAAACGAAATTATCTGAAACGAAATTATTCATTATTATTGAATTGAATTTTGCAAAAATAGGGTGATTTTTTAAGATTTCAGTTTTTCAGATTGGCAGCACTGGTTGGTAATGGCGTCCAAACGTCATCTGTCAAAATGAAAAGTGTACAGTATACTCTGTCATTTCATCATGGAAAGACTAACAAACGAGCAACGAGTGAAAATCGTTGAAATTTATTATCAAAATTCGTGCCATTTTATGGTCGTCACAATCGACCTGCTGAATCAACAATTCGTGCTGTTATCCCCAAATTTAGCACCAAATTTACTTTGTTAGACATAAAACCATCGACTCGCATGCGTAGAGTACGTACCGAAGAAAATATTGCAGCCGGAGCAACTAGTGTTAATGACGATCGTGAAATGTCAATTCGTCGCCGTTCTCAGCGATTAGGCATGTGTTACTCAACCACAATGAAAATTTTACACGTCGATTTGGGTTTGAAGGCCAATAAAATTCAACTCACGCAAGAATTGAAGCCGAATAACCTATCACAACTTATTCTTATTTTTGGTAAATGGGCCTTACAAAAGCTCAATGGAAATCCGCTGTTTTATCAAAAAATTCTGTTCAGCGATGAGGCTCGTTTCTTGCTAAACGGATACGTAAACAAGCAAAACTGTCGCATCTGGAGTGGTGAACAACCACATGCCATACATGAATTACCGATGCATCCCGAAAAAACGATAGTCTGGTGTGGTTTATGGGCTGGTGGCGCCATCGGTCAATTTTTTTTCAAAGACGACCGTGGAAGAACCGTGTGAGTTGGTCCCCAAGATCTTGCGATTTAACGCTTCTTGATTATTTCTTGTAGGATTATGTCAAGTCGTTAATCTATGTGGACAAGCCGAACACTATTGAAGCCTTACAGGATAACAAACACACGTTATTCGTGGAATACAGACCGAAATGATCGAAAAAGTGACGAAAAATTGGACCTTCCGAATGGACATTTTGAGACGGAGCCGCGGGCAACATTTACATGAAATAATCTTTAAAAATTAAATGGCAAAGATCAATTTATCGATTTCAATACAAAATTTTAATATACGATGTAAATTTTAGTGTTTTATTCGATTTTTAAGAAACTACGATTAAAAAATCACCCTTTATGATACAAATGTGCCGCCAGGCTTGTATTAATCGCAGTAGTTTTGATTGGAACTTCCATATCTCAATGGGGTAATATTGCATTGCATGCCGATGACAGTATAAAATTGTGCACCTGTCCAAATTTCTGTCGGTCCATTTGTTTTAATTCCCTTTGTACACTTATCAACATATTTGCTATACATCCTTCCTTAGTTATATCTGCTGCCAAAAAAATTATATTTCATCCAACTTTGCGTTCTTTTACAAGTTCATAGTTTTAAGTTTATTATTTAAATTTAAAAAAATTTTTTTCTTCCATTTGACATTTATAAAAAGCAAAATATTTGCTTATTTTATATTATGTTTATATTTATATTTTTTCACTTAAATGTATGCTAAGATTAATAATTATTAGCCATTTTTATTATCTTCGAACAATGTCTTTTCACTGAACGTTTATATTTCAAAATATTTTAATTTATTTTTTAGTTATTACATTTATACTTTTTCTTTTTTTTCAATTTTTTGCATTTACTTGAAGTGCGTTTTTATTTGCTTGCTTACACTTATTTACTTTGATTGTGTTTTTAATTTTTTTTTTTTTTTTTTTGTTTTTTTTTCAGTGATTTTGTTTTGCTTTTCGCTTTGTTATTGGGTTCATAGTACGTAAAATAATAGCAATGACGGATGAACCAAACCACAGTCTCTTACACGCACTCACTCACTCAAATAAACAAACACAAACTCCCATGCTCTCTCACATCATTAATAACAGAGACTTTCTTCTTCCCCAAATAAAAAAAAATCATAAACTGATTGAAAACAAAAGAAATGAAAAAAAGTAAAAACAATCACTCTTATGTACAAGGAGAGGGGGAATCAGGTGAGCAGGGGACCGCCACATAAGAAAACTAATGAATGCTCCGCCAGCGACAACATCAGCAACAACGGAGGCTAAACAAAAACAATGCTAATCATGCAATTAGCAAATCACAAACGACTATTGTTGGTGGGTGGCCGGGTGCATACATACGGCGAATAATGCACGCACATGATAAACTCCTGCAATGAGCATCTTTAGTTTAGTGATAACGTTTCTCTCATGGGCTAAGACGACAATGAAGAGGAGAGCACGACGTAGTCTAGTCAATAGTGGCAGACGAAATCGATGATATTGATGATATTCAGTTATTGAGAAGTGATGATGATAGAGAGGAAGAGATATTAAAAAGAAGTATATAAATGATATGTTGTTGTTTTACTAGACGCATCATTACCTACTGCAGATAGGTAATTGTAACTGGCCGGGTATCAACACATAATGCATTTTATAAATTGTTGTAATTGTTGCATAGCTTACACTTTACTTGGCATAAACAAACAATGAATACAAACTCGCTATGCAGTTTAAGCCAACTTCAATGACCGTAAACCCAAGGAAATCTCTAACCAAGGTAAAGTGATTGCGATAATCATGAACTGTTCTTACATTATCAATTCTTTTTGTGAAGATTAACTAAAGGATGATAGTTATTACTGCGATCTGGCAAAGAAACAGGTGAAGACTTGCTAAAAACAAATCAATTCACTATAAATCTTTCAACAAAGCAATAAACAGCATTCGTTTCTCGACAACCGTTAGTTTGTTTCCATTTGGTTATTTCAAAAACTAAATCTCACAAATAACAACAAGATCACAGTTGTTCCCTGTAAGCTTGGTCGGGTCGTTGTTGTTAAATTTATTTATTTTGTTTTTCGCCCTTGTTTTTGTAATTTGTTTTTATGTTTGTGTTATTTTTTCTTTTAGTTTTCCACAACAGTCAACTTTTATTTACTTCTGCACTTTTGCTTACACTCGAGCAAAATTTGTGCAATCGGTCACTGTAAATACTGCACCTCACCGTGCCCCACCAACAACAGGAACATAATTTGCAATTACTTTTTGTTATTATTAATGACACTTTGCTTGGCCGGCGATTCGCCTTTTTTATTTATGCACAAAGGCCTCTTGCCTGATTTCTTACTACGCTACCGTACTATTTATGGTATCGGTGCCGTCAGTTTCAATTTTTTCTCCGAGTGTGTTTATAGAAAATATATTTCTTTTTTGGTTTTGTGGTGTGAAAGAAATTTCTGTGTGTGACTCTATTTTGAGTTTTTCTTATTGCCGCTTTTATGCGCTTTGGCAAACGTAACGTGTGCGCCGTGTATGGCTGTCAATTGAGTACTGGTGGCACGAGCCGTCATACATTTATCGCATGCATACCAAAAAGCCAGCCTGCCTGCCAGCCAGCCAGCCAACAGCAGCGCAAGCAAGCAAGGCAAGCCAGCCAGCCATGCCAGACTAATAAGCACTATACAACCAAACACAACCAACAGCAGCAGCGAGCGAGCGAACTTACGAACGAATGACTAAATACAAAAAATTCACAAATTATTCGTATAACATGCACACAGAGTGGTACTGTAAATATACATACGAATCCGCAAACAATTCAAAGAGGGGGCTAGCTACCAAATAAATGAGACGCTAACTAACATTGTACGAATGCGCCACCAAACTCACATAGATATGATGTACTCACTCACATAAATGTGCCAGGGTACAGATACTAAGTGAACGTTGTATTCGCCATACTGTTATCTGGCTGTTAAATTAACAGTGGCGACGAGTTTACCCTCATCACCAGCGCCACCACCTCCCCCAATGTATTCATCATCATAGCATATCTAAGATATTCAGCGTACATAGAAAGAAAGTTGTTTATTTTGTTCGTATAATGATTTTTCTTTGCTTCTTCTTCTTCTTCTTCTTCTCATTCGTTACAGATTGTTCTGGTATTGTTGTAGGTAGATCTCTGCAATATACGACACATCGGCACTCCCCCAACCACCCGGGAACGAGTGAAAATCCTCGCTCTCTTGCAAGGCATACACAAAAATACCTTCGCCCTTCATTCACCCCCCATGCTCCAGATGTAGGGCTAGCTCTATCGGTTAACAGCAACAGTATCAGTATCAAAGCGACTCATCATTAACATTTTTGTACTTTTTATTATGCATGTGAGGTTATTACACAATGGGGAAGGTATGCAAAGGAGAGGAAATTTTTCAAACCATTTCTGAAATGTTTAACATATTTTCAACTTTCCCTGGAGCCGGGGATCACTGCTTAAAACCCTTCCGGCCCCCAAATGAGAACTAAGGCACTATATCTATGAAACTGAGTCTTCAATCGCGAAAACTGCAAATTTTTAAAATTCTACAGATTTTGACAAAAGTGTCATGTAGGCGGGAAATAATAAAAAATCATACAAATATGTATTTATACAGGCATTTTCATTTCCATTTAACATTGCGTAAGATTTGATTTTTATGACTGCATACATATACTGAAAGTCCACTTTTCTATATGAAAAGTTAGCCTTACTATATGAAAAGTATGCTTTTAAGGACGAATAATTTCTTTTGTTTATAAACGAAACTATTCGACAACGATCGTTTGCCTTGACGTTGTCGTGACTCACTTTTCATCACCAATTACGAGCCCTTCAAAAATGAATCGATCTCGTAGCGATTTAGCAGCTATTTACAGATAGAAATAAGGTCAATAAGGTTTTAATTTTGTATTAACTTGTGCGACACCCATGCATAGAATCAACACGCAATCGGCACAGAATCGACGAAACCAAAGTAATAAATACTTCACATTCTCAGCCGCTTTACCTGCGTTTTCAGTTTAGTAATATTGAGTCAAGCAAAAGTATTATCTTTCTGGCGACATCTAACGTAACCAAATAATACTTATCCAATGTGATTTCTTGGATTTCTTTTCAGTATGCCTTATATGTCGACTTAGACCGAGTTTCCAGGCGGCAGCCATTGGATAGTCTTTTCCACATATACTTACGAGCATCGTTTATTGCTCAGCATCGCATGATTTTTTCAATAATGACTTTTTTCTTTAAAAAATAAGTTTTAGAGAAAAAAAAGAGGCCGCAGAAAAAAATTTAAAAAAAATAATTTTTAATTTGTATTGAAAACAAGTTATTGAAACAAATGTAGCAATATACAACTTTATAATAAAACCAACACAGAAGTTTCAGTCCGGTGAGCGGATTTATTTCCTTTTGGTGAAAAATGTGCAGGGTAACAGAAGAGGCCTTGCGAATGCTTTGATTAATACACAATAAAAGAAACTAAACAGCACAATCACTTAATTTGTGTGGGAAGTACCAGAGTGGGTGTGTCAATGTGGTCCATTTCGATTCTTAAAATTAGAATAATCAAGCGTAAGATGTGTACCAAATCTGACTGAATCCAGTACAACTTCTTAAAAGCTTTAAAGCTAAGAAATGAGTTAAATGAGAAGAAATGAGTGATCCGTATGTGAGGTGCCAAGAGGGGTCGATTACTTTGCGATTACAGTGCCAAGCGCTACAAAATACCTCACAAAAAGTCTGGCGGTTAGGAGTTACAAGGAAAAAATAAACTTCCAAAAATTGGCCAATTTGTAAGCAAGATATTAGAAGAGGATGGCCGGTATGCCTATTTACGATTTCCCGTCACGATCTTAAAAATATTGGGCTGTGCAAGTTCTAAGTAGTTTCATAAGACGGACGGACATAACTCAGATCTGGTTAATAGATGCTTGGTAAACCTTAAGCGCCTTCTTCTAAGTGCTTTTGCCGTTTATATATTCCTTTGGGTAAAGATATAAAAATGGAACAGTTTTTTTTTTTAATCAACTTCTTTAGGTAAAATCTCGGGCTTTAAAAGTTTTACAGATGTACTTGAAGGTCTTGCTTAAAAAGAAACACTTGACTGGCTCGGTAACGGATGATGTTATTAAAACGCACTCTGATAAGCATTCCGATGACATCCGTATCGACGAAATCGAGGACATTTCATGGGAACATTTTCATAAACGGCATTGCCGGCTATTATTCTGCTGGTTTCCAAAACTGAAACCGCATGCTTTGACATCGTAATATTTTCAATGATATTCTTATAAAATTGTGAAATGAAATTGTAATGTAAAAAGACAGAATTTTACAAATGTATTGCCGAACATATTACGACGTAAAAACATAAGTTGTTCCGACCTCAGTGTTGGGAAAGCTGACAATGCAGCTAACCATTTTTACTAGCAATTTTTTTCTAATGAAATACGCTCATCGTGAAAAGAACATAGACCATAGCTTCTGACAAAAAGTTAGTTCGAATGTGTGCAATAATTCCGCGAATGTGAGACAAATTCTCTGTTTTTAACTTCAACTTGTTAACCGGGCATTTCATTGTACGCCTCGTGCATCCCGCACTCAAAACGATTTAAATTTGTATTTAGTCGTCACCGAAAAAAAACTTCCGTTTCCACTTTACCCTTCTTTACATTGGCAAACATGGCAAGTGACTTTAGCAAACAAAACCAGTTCATTGCAGTTTGTTTCTTATTGGACGCAATAAAGAGAGGAAACGAGCATGTACGAACTGGGCCGAATACAAAGCAATCTCACTACTCCCCCATTGTAAGGTACCGCATACCAATGAGAGAATACTATCACTCATTGCAACTTCAAGCTACTAGTACTCGTAATATAGTAGGTAAGTATTTTCCTTCATGGTTGAGTGATATCTGAGGGCACCGCTTTTGTTATGGCTGCTCGCTGCTCTCATCTCCACGACTGTTGCTCCCAGGCGTCCTTCTCACGCTCTCGCTGTCCCTCTGTCACTACGTGCTGTAGTCTCTTTCCACATTGTGGTGATAACAACAATAAAAATAATGATATGGTGGTAGCGGAAGGCAGGCCAACGGGCCGGCTATAGAGGTGGTATATTTTGATTCCATATGAGTGTTGTAATTCTGCAAATCATATTTATGTGGCACGTAGCCCTCCTCATCATCGTCGCCGTTCGGGAGTTGGACTTGCTGTTGTAGCCGTACAAGACACGAGTTTACAATTTAATTGTCATTTGTTGTCGTCGTCATTTACTCATGTTCTGCTTATTGTTGCTTTTAAAGAAGCACAAATGTTTACAAAAATGTGTTGCTTCTCTTCTCGGTTGGTAATAAACGTAATGTGGTCGACGGACAAGGAGATGGAGTGATAGAGAAAAAGAGGCAGAGAGAGAGATGGAGTACGCGCGCGGAGAAGAGTGGCGACAGGCGGTATTTGTCGGCTATTGTTGATTTTCCGTATATCGGTGGTTCAGACTGTTGGAATATGCTTGCACCGCTTTATGACCGGTGTAGAAGGGTGACAGCAGCTTCTGTAGTTGTTGTAATGATTTTGAACAAATATCCCATAACATATGGCTCATTTTTATTCGCAATGTTTTTCTTTTTTCTTGCTGGTGTTATGACCAATTTTATGTTTGTCACCGAAAGGGTCATTGTTTTGATTATGGTGAAAAGTGATATAATTGACTTAGGGATTAGGCACAATCTGTCGGAAGCCTGAGACTGATGTAATTGACGGTATTTGTATTTCAAGTATTTTATGATAATTGTTTGCTCTAATCGCTTTTAATGACGAAATGTGGTAAACACCAGATTTTAAATGTGATAAACACCAGCTAAGCCAGATTTGGCCGGTTAAATTTGATGATGTTTGATGGGGGTTAGCAGCACAAGCTCGACTTGAACTGGGTCTGATTTACTTGGTAATCTATTGGACAAACCCTTACATAACCTGATAACAATTCCGAAATGTTTAAGTCGATATGGATTTGTTCAAGCGTCCTACCTCCAAGATGGTAAAAAAGCGATTGAATATCACTTTCCACATAAAACTCCGTTAAAGATCCTAACAAAAGGTTACAAAGGCTTCAAAATGACATTTAATTTAGCGGATTGTAACTACCTCACGTGGGGTACCCACTTACAGAACATAATGCGAACATATCGCCGGGGGGAAATGATTAAGAGTTCCCCTACATATTCCTCATGTGAATTGAGGGACGGCGGGTGCAAATTACCCACGACCGTGGGTAACTACACAAGAACACAACTCATTAATCAAAGGTAATAAGCAACTGATCTCCACAATATTATATGTTATTCATGGAAAATGAGGTGGCGACATGGAAAAATGTCCACCGTCGTGGGCGCGAAATGTAAAACCTCACTTAAATCGGATTCTTGTCGTTTAAATAGAATTTCAGTTGCACAGAATGTTGGTTGGGGTTGGGTTGGGTTAAATGGGATTTCGGGCAGATTTCGTTCAGTTAGATCATACTTCCCTCGGCTAAGCCAAAATCAGATTTCGGTACTAAATCGAAAATTTAGGCTGATGAATTTGGACATTCTCATTATTATGGCAGCGCTACAGAGTTTAGCTTATATTCTACTCCATGCGATACATTAATCTGTGTCGATAACATACAACACTGTTTATAATCAACCCGATTGGAAAGCTCTAAACATCGATACGATCATAAATTGCCCATGAATCTTATTTCCAAAACGTTTTCGAAACGAACGCCGATGGACCTGAATTCCCGAGTTCCGATTGTTGTTGATACAAAGCTAAATTGACTGGCAAATCCCATTAACCTTAATTGCTGATGCGAATGGCCAACAAATTAGAATTAGAATTACCGATGTAATTATCGCCAAACTTAGTATCATCTGTGGGATTCTGAGTTGCAATTGAATAAGAATTAGTGCAAACAAATCAGAATATTAAACAGCTTGAGTGCGTAAAGTCAGAATGATCGAACCTGGATTAACGATTCCGATAAACTCGAATCATCGCAAGGATCTGAAGAGCGTTATCACCCTAATTGCTGATACACTCCTGAATTACTGAACAACCTAAGTTTATTACTCCAATTTGGCTATGAATCTGAATTGCCCACAAACTTGGCATCAATACGAAGCCGAATCCGATGCGATAAGAAAATAAAAGATATATACATGCCTAAGAGTCTGAATTGCCGGCAAACGGTAATTATTGATTCCGTTTTACCGCTAAGACACTCGAATCACAAATTTGCTTTTGAGATTTGCACCAGTCGCGAAGCAATAATCTTTTATACAGGCGTAAATTGATAGAATTAGATTACTGATGAATATTAATTGCCGAATTGTTGCTAGTATCTCGAATTGTCGACCTCATATACCAGCTATACATTTGCTTTCGAACTGCCGATTGAAATGAATTAAATCTAAATTGCTGCCAATCCCGGTCTCAATCGCCGGTTTCATGATGCCGATAATTCTGATTTACTGATCAACCATAAAAATGTATCCAAAGCCGAAAGTGGGCTGGTATTGCCAGCAGACCTCAATCGTCGATATGATTCCAAACTGTTAGTGAAACCAAATAGCTGACACGAGTGTGAATTGCCGACAAACCAGGAACATCGACTGTAAGTCGCTGACGTCTCGATACTATACAATCATTGCCAAGCTTAAACTAGCCCGGACCCTCGTTCTAATTCTGCTGCCCTGTTTCCAACATCCATCTGCGAGTTACCGGTAGAGATTTATAGTTGAACGAACGAATTCTCCAGACACCGCTGTCAGGAATAGTTTAACGCCGGAAGAAAAACCAATGGTTGGTTATCACGTGATCACATAGTTGACCCCGTATTCGGTAGCTCGGTAGAAATAATGCGGATTAGAGATATGAAGATGCCACATTCTATTTTTGGTGGGGACGTTGTTCAAAAATCTACATCGATTTTTTTTTAGAATTCTACAGATAAAAGAAACTCATACATCAGATGAAAGTTTCAATTCGGCGTCATTATGAGTTGACATCTAGGAATCCCCGATACGTTATCTGCGTATAAACAAGCCCATCTCCGCTTAGTGGATTGACATTTAACCCAGGGTTGACGTTCTCGGTGGCCCCACAAATTCTGGTCACCCACACATCGTCGTCCCCCACCCTCCTCCCGTCATTTGTATGTCAACTGCTCCATCGCTACGACATAATCATAACTGAACATGTTTCCTAATAACACCATAAGTGCCAACTGCCAACAGATATGAGACAACACAAATCATCAGGAAGAAACTTAATCAAACTTCTAACGCCCCCAATCGTTGGGCCGACGAAGTGAAGCGAAAACATCCATCCACATATTATGGCGTTCCAGCCAGCCATCGCCAGCATGATTACATTATTGTCTGGTTGTAGACCAACTGATTTTTTGCCTCTACACAAGACTGCAGGAGCTGAATCCACTGGCAAAATGGATGGCATTGATTATTGAGTTTAATTTTTATTGCAGTGGGCGAGGGAGTCGGGGTCGCCACATGATGTGCTTCAAAAGCAATGAGTCGGCGCATTCTTTGGGTGAGAGCGTAAGACAGTGAGCTGTACCCTAAGTCAAGTCGAAAACTTAACAGTGGCAGTTAGTGGTAAGAAGAAACGCTTACAAGTTGTTCGCTGAACGTAATGTGTACAGAGGAAATCGCCTTGGAAGCACTCAAACTAGTGTACTCATTACAGACGCCGTGAGTACAAGTCGAGCATGTTCACGCGCTCTCTCTCTCTCTCACTTATTAGGTCGCACATTTTGATTAAAAAAAAAAAGAAATAAACCAAATAGAAAATCAGAAAAATTGAGTGCATTTACTGGGTAATGATGAAAATCTTGTGCTTTTTGTTTAAGCTCAACTACGACGACATCATTGTTGAATAGTCGACAATATTGCGACGTATGATGATGACGCGTTACTTGCACGAGTCGTAGTTACACCGTGATGTTGTTACGAACGTCAGTGAACGCGATGTTGGCTGACTACGCACGAGATTCGTCCGTAGTTGGCCCATGATGATGATGATGACGATGGTGGCAACGATGATGAAGAAGACTTAAAAAGTCACGTCAGTAGTTGTAGGAAATTACAAAATTTGTACGTTAACTCGTGTGTATATATATTTGTGCGCAGATATGTACAAACATATGTAAAGACAAATGACTGGTACAGAAATACGGCAAGTCGTTATATGCATGTGTTGGTATAGCGTACTTCTTACATACGTTTGAGTATACGTATACATGTATATGTATATATATTCTGTGTCGTATTTTTAAAATTCTTGCAATGTTTAATTATTAGGTTTGTATATCATACATATGTCTGTCTGTCGGTGCGGTGCAACTTTGCGTCGTCTCCCCATAATTTCAATATAAAGTAAAAGACTTTTTGAAAGAGTGGGCTGGCAGTTGTTGGGCTATCTATCGTCTATTCTAGCAATGCATAGAGAAACGAATTTGGAACGCAGGTGTAGCTGGGAACTGTTGGTTGAATTTCAATAGAATTTTATGCGAAAGTAGAGCCTGTCTCCAGATGTCATCGCTGGCGGAAGAGAAATGGAAGTTTCAGTTGTGACTAGGGTGATCAAAATTGTGGTCGGGAATGGCTTTAATTCTTTAACTGGACCAAACTGTTCAGCAATGTAAAAAACGTATACTTTCAGCGCAAGTATGGCAAGTTTCTATTGAGGGAATTTGTATATGACTTTATGCAAATGAAGACCCGATCCCCAGAGATGATTATTTGAGAAAAGTGAAAACTGCTCTTATCCTAGTTCATGTAGTCGTCACCAAAATATTTCATGATATCTTACACGTACATACATATATAGTATATCTATTATAAAAATTCACTGTGTATAACCGATAATACAAATAGTTTTTTTTTTTTGGCTCTACAACATAGTTTTTAGCATTTCTTAAAAAGACAACAATATCAAGAAATAACTAAGCGAATACTCTGTTTTGTTTCATTATATTGATCGATTGTTTTCTTTATTTACAGTTGAAACTAATTTCTTTGAAAGTCCTTACGCCTCTCATAGGAACTTCCTTCACTCGCCTCCCAAAGAGTGAAAAATTTGCCCGCCTTTTAGAATTATTGTTTTAGACCATCCTGAAACAAACGATTTTTTGTGGAAAAATCGAATTTTGTTTAACGTTTTTGTATTTTGAAACATCCGTACAATAAAACCCAACTGAAGTAATCGTGCTCTTGACCCCTTCCGTATCGATATGGAGCTATGGAAGATTCACATGAATCCTATATTCCCCGTTAACTATGACGGGTGCCTATATTTTTCTTGATATATGTAAGTCTCCCTAGCATATGAGAACATACATATACATATGTGTGTATATTATAAAGTTTTTTTTTAATTTAGTGATTTTTTGAACATTTTTGGCGCCATATAAAAGACACACATTTTGTCTCGACATAGAAGAAACGGAGCTATTTTCGCGATTGCATGCTCTGAATTAAAATTATCGGCGGTTCCCATATTTCTGGCTACCACCACTGCTACTAATACGACTAGTAATCACTTGCGACTAATCGTGTTTCATTTTCTTGCTAGTTTTTTGGAACTATTGGGATCGGTCAATAAAGCACAAAATGTTTATTACTCATTCAAATTGTTGGAATCACCTTTCAAAATAATGTACTTCCCAATGATCACAACGTGTTTCAAACGCTCATGAATTCAAACAAATACTCTTTTATACCCCCTATCGACTGAAAACGAGAGCTTCGAACCATATTAGAATAGTAGAAGTTGATAGCCAACAAGTTTAGGGACAGAACTTCGTTCACGATAATAGCCCAGAGAAACTACCGCTATAATGGTGCAAAATTCATGCACTTTCTTTACACAAATTTGTTTTTTTCTGATAAATTTGCTCCTTCAAACTCCGTATGACGCCTTGATAATGTTCTCCATTTACCATCTGCCCTTCTGGCAAGTATTCCTGGCGTACAACGCCGCGAAAATCAAAGAGAACAGTTAACATTACTTTGACTTTTAATCGACTTTTTTCCCTTCGGCCGGCCATAGAGTGAAAATGTACTGTACCATTCATACGAGATGCATGTGCTTTTGATAAAGTCGATTCATCTGAAATTCCATTTGCCATACAAAATGTGAGTCAAATTTTTGTTCGATTGTAAAAATCTTGAGATGAACTGCCAAATCAGGCATTGTAAATAAGCTAAATGACAGACAGCGTTCAAACTCTACGTCAGTATAGTTGTGCCAACTCAGCAACAAAAAGTATTTTTACAATCCTTTAAGTTTTCTTTTGATTATCACTTTAGAGATTTGTCAAAATAAATATTTCCTGTAGATGACCGGCCAAATCGCTCGAAATACTGGAAAAAATTTAACACATAAAAAGCAAAAACGTTTTATTCATACATACATATATGTACATACTTCCAGCCAAGCAGGAATCCAGAAGTACATTTAACAGAATTTGAATTTTCTCTGACTAAAATAGAATAGGCAGTGTTAAATCTCGAAAAAAGTGCAAAATTTTTTATGGACAAGTATTATGAAAAAATCGTTAAAATTTCAAAATCGGAAACAAATGATGAAAAATTGACACAGTTGGTAACAACGGATGTGAGAAACTTCAGGAATGTACAGGCAGGTGCTGATTGCAATATTAAGGAGCGATTAAGTGATCGTAGAAATTCAAATTCGCTAGCGCATGCGCAATCCAACCAACTCATTTATTAGGAATTCTCTTTCGCTCGTCGTGCATGCCACAAAACGGTAGGATAACTGAAGGACAAAAGAAGTGTTTCTCTTACATATGAAAATTAATTGAATCCACCCCATCCCCCTTAAAGCGTCACAGCCTCCTTCCAACAAACTCAATTCTGCTTAGTCGCGCGTAGAAATTTCCAATTACTTTTCTCTTTACTGACCATCAAATGTGTTATAACTTTTTGTTTTGTACCCCTCTATCCCATTTGCAATAAATCTAAATGCGTGCATCTGTAAGAGCAGAGGCTGCGGATTGAAGTCTGTGGGTATCTTTGTATATCCACTACGCATAAGTTTCGCATTACAACATTAGCGTTCTTCTTTGGCAGAAAAGATTTCATTGTAATGAAAATCGTTCCGTTATCCACCACTGCCGTTGTTGTTGTTCTTGTTGGCGTTGCTAGTGTTATTGTCTAATACCCCAAGCCAATGATAAATTACTTTTTCTTGTTTTTGTTGGCGCTTTTTTGGCGTTGTTGTTGTTGCTGTTACTATTGTTTTTGCCAGTGATTCTCCTCCACCCAAACTGTCAAATATCTGCTCAAATATGCTGCTTAAAGTAATGCAATACAAACACATACACAGGTGCAATAAGAACTGTGATATATCTGTGAGTTGGCTGCGAATTTCTGTGAGTGAATTTTAAGAGTGAATACGAGTATATGCGAGTGTGCTTTAATGTTGTTAGCTAAATGTAGGCACGGCATAGAGTTACCATAATTTCCGTTTTTGAGAGAGACGGTTTTCGAGTCTTCGGAAAATTTATGAATAAAAATGATATGGAGAATAATTCATATAGAAACTTTGACTTTGTGAAATTTTGCGAAGGATATAACAGATCACCTTAAGAATCAAAAGTCTATTTTCGGAAGAAAGGTTACTTTTTTCAACGTAACGTAAATGGCATTCCAAAACGACTCTCAACAATTTACGCTGAGGCTTTTAGATACTTAGCTGAATGCTATCAGCGACTGACTTGAGCGACGAAAACCTATAATGAAGCGGTTGTTAATCACTAATGTTCTGTTGATAACTAAAACATAATGGAAAATTAATAAATTAAACTGTCAAAATGTTACCGAATCGCCAAAGGTAGTAGTCGCTAGTTTTAGAAGATATCGCTAGTGAGGAGATCCCATTGGCTTAGATTGTTCAGTACTAAATCACGACTTTAGAATATCTAAGAGACGGTTGCCGATGACTTGACGACACATTCAGTTCCTAAACATAATTTTGGTAACAAAATCTTGTCGGATGTTTTCAACTTTTGCATGTCATCTCTTAAGTTTAAACAATGCTATTCAGATGAGAGTACCAACTATAGAGTGGTCGATATTTCATCCATCATCAAACTTATTGGATATTTTTAAGCATTAAACCTGCTATATCGACAGCTGGCTGGCCAGATATCCCAGGCAACGCCGGGAAAACCCCGAAAATAGATATACATTCTCCAGCTTCAACGGAACGAGAAAATTAGTTATGTCTTCAAATAATAATTGTTATCGAAGCCAGCTTTAGGGTCATCAAATTATTAAGCTTAATTCTAAGAGTGAATTGAAAATATAGTAATGAGAATATTTGGGTAAATTTTAACTTACGTATAATTAAAACAGCAGTTCTGTGCTGTCAAACCAATGGAAATTAGTCGAAATCTTACCTGAAATGAAATAAAGTGGAATATTGTAAAAACTGATAATAAAAAGTTCTTAAGTTTGTATTAAAAAATTCAGTTTTAAATGTGGAATAACAAAACCAAACTTATAGATTGCAGCCCGAGGTGTCACAGAAGATGTACTACTTACTCATAAGATAAGTGGACGTTATTTTTAATTTAGTTCTTTATTTCGATAAAATATTTGCCGCAGCTTCACAGCTTTCAAGAATTTGAAAGCAATGACATATTTAGGGGTTTTTTGAAAAAAAAAAAATATAAGTAAAATAAAAATTGGTCTATTATTTAACACCCAACAGTATGTGCTGAAATGATTCGTTAACAATCTTACAACTTTCACTATGTGTTGTTTTTAATCGTCGAACAAAGGGTAAAAAGTTTAGGATATATTGTAATAGTCCCATTTCCCCGCAGGTGGATTTGGTCCCACTTAAACAATTCAGTCACGAGGACAGACGTTATTTTGTTTTCCAGTAAAACTAGTATTTCTTAATTATCGTGCATTTGAGATCAAAAAACGAATTAGTCTAATTTACAAGAAGATATAATAACTCTGTAACTCTCTATCTGTTTTTTACCTACTAATATAATAACAAATGACATGTCTAGGACATCTATTAACCTATAAGCTCAAATTGGAAAATTCCTAACTGATTAATTAATGTGATTGTCTGTAAATAATGTCATCAAAAGGACTGAGATATTATTGCTCACGTTTCACGACACATGGTAGCATATTGGTACTCTCCCTTGTTTCTTTTAGCGAATTCGATTCAAAATCGTAAATTTAAATATTTCAGCCTTTTATGAGAAGACACTTAATTACTGCAATTATTGGGAGCACAAATAAGTTTCCGCCATTTTACAAAACAAGGCCCCAAAGTTGGTCATCTGGTAACACCAGACGATGATAATGCTGAAACATTAGCAATTTTGCATCAGCTCCACATATTTTTTTTTTTCGCGAAAATGGAGTTTTAGCTTAATTTTGTGCTCGTGCGGTACTCGTACATACTCGTATACTACCAGTAAAACGAAAAAATCAGTGTTCAGCGGTAGGCAACATTTTGAATAACGGGTTACATACCATTTTCTATAACATATGATCAACAGATTTAATATACTTTTGGAAACATGCATTTTGGGGTATTTATAATAACATTTATAATAACAATTTGGTTAAACAATACTGAAAACCGATGTTGGCAATGATAATTTTTAACAAACAAGCATACGTTGCAGAAAAACAGTTAAGTGGCTCCAGTTTAAAATACCGTAATAGTACGTTTTTTTACGTAACAGTTTATACTTTTTAACTAATAATCGGATTTTCTTAATTCTGGCAACTCTGATGGTCACTGCTTCAATTCAATGTAATTCATTGACACGAAAAGGAAAATAAAAACAATAACATCAACACGACATCATCACCATCGCAAATACCACCATCATCATCATTGGCGTCCTCGTCGTCGTTGTATCGTCATCACCAACGTTTTTGCCTTTGTTGTTATTGTTCTCGCTATACCGCTCACTCAACCACATCCAACAACACTTCGTAAAACGACTTAACTCTGGCAAATGCGCAGAGCAAATGAGAAACATTATTATGCTCCTGCTAACTTGTAAACATTAAGTTTTTCGCAATGTTATTAACAGAATGGCATGATTAGAATTAACAATCATCTGTTAAGGGCTGCAGTACTACAGAAAAACTGCGGAGAGCGTAAGTGAAAAGGTGAGAGAAAGAGGCCATTTCTAACAGGGAATTGAAAAACAATTTGTTGGAGAAAACATTAAAAAGGATGAAATAAAGTAATGATGGAGCAGTATTACAGCATCAGGATATGGACATACATATGTATCTGAGGGAGTGTTTGTTATCCTTAGTATTGAACGGGTTGTACGAGAAATCTGGAAGATTGATGAATCACAGCTTAATTGATTTCTTTTCCTTTTGAAAAGTATAGGGTTATCCATTTTTCGGCTTTAAAAGTATAGTTAAATAAAACGCACATAAAGGTATGATTTCGATTAGACTTTTATTTCATTATAATGCTTGGGCGAAATACAATGTTATTTAAATGACCGCCTTTGGACTAGTTGCAGCTGCGGATCCTTGTAAGGTTCTACCGGCGTCATTTTCAAAAAAAAAAAAAACAAAATACGGCCCAATATCACCTACAGACCAGAATGCGCACCAATCAGTCACTTTTTCCGGATGCAATGGCTTTTCCACAACCACTTCTGGGTTCTCTGAGCCCCACAATGCAACAATTTTGCTGATTGACGTAACCTCCGAGTGAGAAATGAGCTTCATCGCTGAAAAACATTTTGTTTGATTGAAGGCCCACATTTAAATCTTTTGAAGTAAATTTTACTACTTTTTACACGTTCTTCGGTTGTTTTCGACCCATATTCGCAAATGCAAGCCTTTCACTAAATAAATAACATTTCAGACAGTTGACAGCCTTGCCAAACTGGCGGTTTTGAAACCACGAACGGGAGAACCCTATATTACAGAAGATGGAGTAAACAATATCGAAAAAATTTTAATGCGTTGATGAAAATTAGATACAAGTGAATTTATTGTGTGTCTAACGGGGCAGACAATAAATTTTTATGAAATCTTAATACAGAGTGACGCACGAATCGTGCTACTGTCAACTGTTAACCCAAAACTGTGACGGAGACGTATCCGTTTCAACAGCATTTAATTCCAGCAAAATGGAGACACTGCACACATATCAAGACCAGAAAAAGAAACTTGAATTTCTTATTATAGTACAGTTGGTGTACCACCCTGTATTTACAAAAAAAAAAAAAATTTCGTTGGTCAGTTCGCCAAATTAATTGGTCATCATGTTAATCAGTGACCTCAAACACCAGAAAATTCCAACCGATTTAGCCTCCTTCTGCAATCCATCGGGCTAAGTTTTGCCAGGGAATTTTTAAATTTTGTCCATCCAAAGATGGCTTGGTTGGTGTTACATTTTCGGAAACGACAGAGAAAATATTTGTGCAAGCTCAACTTGTGCCATATGTCATATCGGCATAAGAATATATGCATGTGAAATTCGACGGATACAAATCAGTGAGTCGGCGCATGCACAGTTTGATTTAATGTACGTTTGGTGTCTGTCTCAGCGGCTTTGTCACAACATGTCAAAAATCTATCAATTCATTGCCAATAATTCATTATTTGCGATCTCTGAAACGTACTGCTGCATCCCCTAAAACTGACAAAAGTTGAAACCATCGTCCTAAAAAAACAAACAAATTTCAAGTCTGTCTTCCAAATTGATAGGAATGTTTTCGTCGGGATTTATAGTATTATACTAGGCTAGGCCATTCATTACCTGAACATCCCTTTTTATTTAAAATCACATATATCTACTAGTCGTGAAAATAGCTTTTCCAATCCCTTTCAGCAAATCTACAATCAATGTCATATGTATCTTATAAATTCGATTAATTTGTGAGCATTCTCTTACAATATTATCGCCACTCCAACTGTTATGTTAATTACAACCCCATAGCCAATTTAATTAGAAAGGACATCTTCCTCCCCCCCACGATGCTCATTAAGGGGCTATAATTTAAAAATTGGCTCGCAATCGCCATGAAATTCGTTCAAATTTGTTTGATTACAAATGTTAGGAAATTTTATAATTATTTGTTACCACAATACACATACACTCACACATCAAATTGCGTAAACACCAAGTGCACCCCCGAGGCGCCCACAAGGCCACTTGCTTGTTTAGTATACCAGCAAGCCGGCGAATGAGCCAGGCTGTTGCCAGCCTGTCAGCCAATCATCCATCCGTCGTTGCTGGCAACATCATTGATGCAATGTATTGGTCAGTGATGCGCTTCGCACAATAAAGTGAATTGAATAATTTAATAAAAATGACACTCAAATGGAAAAATCATTCGATTGGCTTTCGAATCATTAACGAGATTCGTTAAAGTGTCGCTTTATCGTTTTTATTGTAAAGTTTAGATTTAAAATCATTTCGTGCTTTTATCTTTATGCTCAAAATTAAGTGGATTTAGAGTTCATATAGATTGTCAGAGTGCTACACAAATTTGTTTAAACTACTGGTAATTGACTCTAGATACTCGTACAGGTAATGTATGCATGGTGCACCACTGTCCCAAAGACTTGTGCGATTTGTCGGGAAGTCACCTCACACTAAAGTATGCAGATGCCCGACTTTTTCTATAAATCAACTTTATCTTTATCCGAAAAAAATATTTTCCACGCATACCTCGGCTTCTTCGCAGAGTTAACAAAAAAAATATACTGAAGACATTTTCTCAAAGGAAATAATTTAACAAAATCACCATTCCTTAAAAAATATGAATATTTCCACGAGAAAACTGAGCCAAAAAAAACCTTTTGCTATTGGGAATGCAATTAAAGGAGTAGATGCCCGAAGTGTTACTAAATTCACTCTGTTGCAGCAACCAAACGGCTAATGACAGCGCGCTCATTTTTTGGTAAGCGTCTGTCTGTTATGTTGTTCTCAAGCCTACTGAAACACATAACTTTAAAATCGCTGTGGAAAGATAGAAAGAATGGGAATATAATAAAGATAAATCGTGGTTTTTCACATAATACAAAAAAATATTCAAAGAATTGCTTTAAAAACAAACAGGTAAAACATAAAAAGCCTATAAATAGCAAACGGAGCAGATAATCATGCAAATAAACCAATTTTAGATCACCACAGAAAGGATGCACCACGGACTAGACTAGACTTCTTCATGTAACATCAAAACAGTCTTGAAAAATCGTTAAAATAAGAAAATATGGTTAAAATTTAAATATAACTAAATAACGTGCTAGTAAATTTTTCTATAGCGCAAACTATATAATTTTCCAACCCATAAATTGATGACGGCAAAGTATAAAACATTGGACTCTCCGCTTTAAAGTCACAGGCATTTTTTTGAAAAAGATGACTTTTTTACTATTCTTTGCCACTAAGTGAAGGCTTGTTTTTCAATTCTTTGATTGAAATCGACAAAAATGGTCGAGTATTTGGTTGGAGCACAGCTCTTCCACAGAGTCAGCTTAAGAAACTTTTACTAGAGAGTTGTTCTGGGAAATGTAGCTAACTGGAAAAGACACCATCATGCAAAGAACAATATACGTTTATGCCACAGATGGCCACAAAATACTGTCAAACAGTAATGGCGTCCATTAGCCATTATGCCAGTGGCGATAATAGTGACTTGATGAGTAGTCAAGCGTTTAAATATAATGGTGCTGAACCAGAGCCAGTCCAAATAATTTCGTATGAATTCATTTCCTCCAAAGGCATTTACTTCTCTTTTTTGCCTCCCATCACAATGATTTATAAACAGAGAAATTATTAATTGAATTATGTTTTGTTATTATTTCAATTAAAAGTGTTTCTTCAGGTCAGTGTGTAATATCGTCATAAAAATACAAAAACAAAAATAAACCTTCAATAAACAACAAAGTATATTTATTCTTGTCCATGCCGATCTTGCTGTTGTTGTAATTACAGTTATTGATGCTATAAACTGATTAAATTAGAAATTGTACGTAAACTTTAGTACATGCGAGTGAGTGAGAGTACTCAGTGACTGACACGTGCAATTCGTATGTGTAAGTGCACATACATATGTATATTTACATTACAAAGTAATAGGTAAGAAGAAAACTAACTTCTTACACATACTTATATAGTGTGTAGTCAGTGTGTAGCCTATCATTACACAGGAAGGAAAATTCTTCATTATCGAAGGGGAGCTTTGTTTTCGGAAGTTTTTAGTAGGCAAAGTTTTTTTTTTTTTTGTTGTTGATAACAGATAATAAATTCCTATGGTTGTTTGAGGTTAATTGTTTGCTTGTTTATTCATGCATCTGATTTCGGGTGATACTATTAACCAATTTGGTTACGGGGTTGGTTAGAGTGTTGCCCTTGTCGGAAATCGAAACATCAACATCATTACAAATTTATTCTTCAGACATAGAAAATTTATTCTTCATTCAGTTAGAATGATTCGATTTAGGTCAAATGTGCACCGCTCTATTCGATAACTTGTTGACATTTTAAAAGTAATTCCATTATGTCTTTCACATAGAAACCCTCACCTCAACCGGCAAAAAATTGGAACAGTTGATTTTCACAAGTTTCCCTTGAGGCAAATTTTCACCAGTAAAATCAATCGCCATAGCCAGGAATAGGTAGTAGTCGCTTGGTGCCAGGTCCGGAATATGAGGTAGAAGCATAAGAACCTGTC
>JAHXMU010000017.1:1189905-1209820 GCA_019455685.1 Philornis downsi
ATATATATATATATATATATATATATGTATATACATACATATATATATATATATATATATATACATATATATTTCTAGTGCTTACATGCACTCCGAAAAAAATCAGTTTTTCTGTGTGATAAAAATATATTTTAAAACTCAATTGTCCATGCAGCACCTTTAACTATTCCATTAAAAACCTTCATCTTTCATTTATCTAGAGATTAAATTGTAATTTACTCCACGCACTTGTCAATAAAATTACTAACAACGGCATCGGTCTGACAACTTAATTTGTCTGACTAAAATTTACGTACTTTCGCGTTTAATCATGAGCTCTATATCACAATAAATTGTAAATGACATTAGTTTAACTAAATTATGATTGTTTTTTTTTTTATAACAATTTCAATTTTATTAATTTATAGGCGTTTTTACGCGTCGTCATCGAATCAAGGAGCGACGCCGGCCGCAGATTTCTCAATAATAAACTGGTAAAACTAGTGGCATATTCAATGTAAACCAATAGAGAGAGGGAGTCAGAGAGGGATAGAAAAAAAGACAGTTAACAAATTTGTTAAACAAATCGGTCGGTTAGGATCGTTACTAAAGTTGAATAATTTCCGAGATCAAGGCCTCTAACATCATTTGCCGAAAAATCAATAACGCGATTTATCACAAAAATCGCAAATATGAAGCGTTGCAGCAGTGCCGCACGAAGCAGCGAAGTGAAGTGGCAAAGTGCGCGAGTGTCGCGCGTACCGCTCCATTGATAAATTAAATTAAGTTGACAGCAACTTTTTTGTTTTAATGTTATTATTTTACAAATGTAAATATAAATGTAATAAACGCGCATACTTTTGGTGCAGGCATGCAAAGGAGTGGCGTCATTGGCAATAACACATACTAAAATAAATATTTTCATTCAATTAAAGAAATAGTAAATTGAAGCGTTTATTGAAATTATTTGCATTTTCCCATCGACGGAAGGCATTCGCTCACTAAAAGAATGAATTCTTAGTTATTGGTTGAAAATATTATCTTTTAAGTTGATATAGAAATTCACCTGCCAATAAAGAAAGTTAAAACTTGTTGCTTTAAAGAAATATTTTCTTCCCATAGAAAAATAAAGGATTTCGTCCGAAGACAACAGATTGCTGGAAATTTAAAGCTCGTATTGTCCAATCGCACGGTGTAGTGAAAAGAAATCTACTATTTTTGCATAATATTAATAGTTTTATACAGCATGATTAAAATGGTGCGATTCATGTGAAATGTGCATCCTTTTGTTCTATAGCTTATTGCCATTATGAAGGTAATTGCATTATACCTTTTTTATAAAAATCAGGGACAACCGATTTTCGCAACCTTCTTCTGGAGCAAATTTTTCACCAGTAAAATCATTCGCCATAGATAGAAACAAGTGATAATGACTTGGTGACCGGTCCGCATTATAAGGTGAGAATTCATAAGAATCTCCCAATTAAGTTTCCGCAGCTTTAGGCGAGTCACTATCGATGTGTTTGGTTTGGCGTTGTCCTGATGGAACACAATTTCTCTCGTATTGTCCAAAGCTTTCCGCTGCTTTTCGATTGTTTCCTTTAGATGGTTCAATTTTTGACACTACAGTTCCCAATTAAGAGTTTGACTGTAAGGAAGCAGCTCATAGTGGATAAATCTTTTCCAATCGCGCCGAACACCTTCCTGACCATCAACGCTGGCTTGGCACCGTTTCCGCCAGTCTACCGCGATTCGACCATCAACGTTTGACGTTTGTTGTAAGTGACCTACTTTTCGTTAGTAGTAGTAGGCCCATTTTTTAGTAATTTACAGAAATTCGCAGACGGAAATTCAGTCGATGTGGCACTTATGGCCTTAAGCCTATTTTTGTATCCATCCTTATTCAAGTGGCTCCAAAAAGATAATTTTGTAATCTTTAGCTCCTTGACAATCGAAACAATGCCTACTGGACTTGACGATTTCCATTATTTCATCGACAATTGGCTTTCCAGAGCGTTCTGCATTTTTTGAACCACAATTAAGGGAAAGACATCGACGAAAGGAAAATTGCACTAGAACCGTAAACATTATTCACATTTTCAGTCGGCTGGTTTTTGTTATCGCTTTATAGAAGAAAAACTATAAAATATGCCGTGCTTTCTCTTTGCTGATATACATCTTTTACTCACGCTTAAACAATACCTGGTTATATTCTTAGGGATATAAAAGACAATAGCAAAAACCATATTCTAGCTTATATCAATATTTGGAGATATTACGTTATTTTTCAAAAACTGCTGTTTTGAAATATAGCTTTAACTTGTGGATTACTCCGAACTTTAGAGTAGAGATTAGACTCAAATATGTGTTTTTACCTAAAGACAACGATAGCAACGAATAAACTCGAACTTATCCCTCACTCCATTTAAATAGTTTTTCCTTGTGACTATAGAAACGGTATATTCTTCCATTCCTTCCTTTGAAAGTATAAATATTTGACAAGTTTAATATTATTAGCATTATTTTTGCATCTGATGAACTTTCTTACAATAATTCTCATGTAATTCAAAACTATTCGCTTACAAGAAATTAATTTAAAATTAAATATTTTTGGGAATAACGGAAAAGCAGTACCTTTAAATGTATTTTAAAGTCTTTTCATTGCACACCAATGACAAAATATCTGGCCGTTTACAGCAGCATATCGTCTACACCTGCATACCACTTCGTAGCTACTAACGTTGCCATATTTTGAAATTACGAACGATTGTACTCCTTTAATGTACTGCTGGTGGCGATTTGTAATTGTATGCTGGATTCCATGTCAAGTTGCTAAGCTGACCGTTTATTGTTTACCACTTTTATGAATTTTTGTTGTTGTTATTTTCGTTGTACTTCAACAAACAATGACCTCCAAAAAAAAAACTCAGCAAAAAATAAAACAAAAAATAAAATAATGTTAAAAAGAATCACGAAACTGAAACCAAAACAAACAACAACATCACTCAATAACGATTATGTACAAATGCAAAAAGTGAATGACTTTATGTGGGGAATGATTCAAAATACATACATATGTACATATATAGGTACGCGCACACACACAAATCGCCAAAGTAAAGAAAAGAAAAGAAATGAAGATATTTCGCAAATGACAAGATAATTCACGAATATCGAATATAGCAAGGGAGAGTGGGTTACGACAATTTGCTATTTTAGATGTTTAATTTCTTGCATGCTTTAATTTGGGGTATAAAACCAGTGCACTCAGGTGAATTGGCTTACATACATACATACATATGTATATCTTCCCTATAGTGTTCAAATATCAGGCCTTTTAAGAAACCCTGTTTTTGGGTTATTCGAAAAATAACATTTTTCAAGCGAGTAATCCGATTTGTTTCGAGTTTTCTCTATAAAGCTGTATAAAAGAGAAACATTACATTTTTTATAAGAAAGGTAGGCATTTTGTGCATTATGAAAAACAAATATGTAAAACATTTTGAACCTATTGGCAAATATTTTACTACCGTACTTTTCTATTTCGTACAAAATTTCCATTTATTGAAGTATTTAGTTCTTCAAGATTCAGACGGTAACCAAATCGAGCAAACCTGACCAATCCTTCATTATATAAGCGAGAAATTTAGGGATGTCGTATAGAGATAACCGAGATATTCCTGAAAATTTTCATAAAATCAAAATATAATTAACAATGGACGTAAGATGGCACTTAGAATAGCCACGTTTTTGTAGAGTACTTTAGAACCTACCACCATAGAGGCTGCGAGACATTGAAAAAACACGATACATTATCCAATCCGACATTATTTTTGAAATACGATTCTCATAATCAAATCAATATTTCCAAAATTCTTTATTTATATATGTAATCGTTTAAAGAAATTTTATGAGAAGCTGATACAAGCTGTCATTAATTTCTATCAGTCAACTAGTATTAAATTTATATCGGTTACAAGCTTAGAAGTCAAATATTTCGAGGTAAAAGAATAATCTACCAAACTGCTTCAACTACCGCGACAAAACGCTCTTGATCCTAATGTTCCTGACACAAAGTGGCAATATACGAGGTGTGTTAAAAAATAAGGCGCAAAACACTTGTCTTATTTATGCCTCTCACAAACAAACTAAACATGCCATATGGATAAAACCGCCAACATATCTTCAAGACGAGTGTGCCAAGATAAAAAAAAATAATCGAAAGTCGAATGTACGTAGCCCGCGAAATTTGAAAATCGCCTTATTTTTTTAACACACCTCGTATTACGCATTCTATTGCAAAAAGCATACTTGGGTATGAGAAACTGTCTCAGACAACCGGATGGATTTCTGCATACAGGGCAACGCTACGGCCAATAGTAACGCGTGTCATTAGAGAACGTTATAAGAAGAAGAAAAGAGAGTCACACCTACTTTTTATGCGGAAGGAACAGTTGTGAAAAGTATTAGAGAGTGAGTATATAGAAAGATACAATGATTGAGGTGGAGATAAGCAGAGTGCTCTACATTTATGGAGAGAGCATTTTTATAACCTTCGAGTTTCGGATGGCAGCACGAGTGAAAAAATCATACAAGTTAGCGACGATGGTGTGAATTGCCCAGCTCCGAGCCAAAACAAGACCAGAATTTCAGTATTGCGTCTTAAAAGCAACAGCAAGCTGCAGGTGCTGATGGCCTGCCGGCGGAGTTGTTTAAGAGCGTTGACGATGAGCCGATAAACAGCATGAGTGTACTAAATCCACTATCGAAAAAAAGATAATCCAAATGCGTGTGTAAAAACTGTCACGTTATCAGTCTTTTACTCATTGGTTATAAGGTCCAGTCAAATGTGACATGTGAAGGATTAAAGCTGCCTTCGACATTCCGATACGACATGTCAGAGTTTAGAATTCCCGCAAAGCTTATATGACACGAAGTCTTCAGTGAAATTAAACAGAAATTTTAGTGAGCCGATTTATACCAAATAAGGATTTAGACAGGCCTATCGTGCGAACTCTTCAGCTGATTATGAGGAAAGCTGCAGTTAACACGACTGTGAAGCGTGCCAAAAGTGGAGTGAAACATCGCAAGGTTTTTATGAAAGAAAGCTCAACACTAAATCTCAATAAAAGAACCTAAATTATAGTCTTCTGAAGTTCCATGGATGGATTACAGATTTTTGGTAAGTTGGTCAATTTGTGTGTGTGGTACAATAAGCGACGAAGGCAATACAGTCCATTTGCATTTGCTGAACTATGTTTGCTAAATGCCTGATACGTCTAACATTACTCTGAATTTAGTGAACTTGAGTTAAAGACTTGAATCTATTAATATATGGGTTGAATTACATATTTTGTGTATGAGTTAACTAATAGGCAGGGCTTGGCTAGAAGACCGATTTAATTTTTTAATTTTCTAAGCGCTAAGTTTTATGAAGATCCAGTCAATTACAAAAAAAAAAAAAAAGAACGAAACGGACGTTCACAGCGATATTTTGTTTCCTTCCAATCAGAAATGTGTTGAAATAAAAAAAAAACAATCTCTGAAATATTCTTTTAAATTTGACATCATTAATTTCGTCGGCGTTTGAGCTGTGCTTGGTTTTTTACAACGCAATAAGCGATTTTACAGTGTGACATTTTGTTAAGCAAAGAAATTGCATTATGGAATCTCTGATACGGAAATAGACGTGAACGGATAATTTCTGGTAGATGGTAGATCGTAGATTTCTGCGGTAGATGAGACATAGATTCATACTTATGATCTTAAATCGAATGCAGATATGAATCAAGAGTGTTTGAGTGATATCCGTGAAGAGATGATTTCTGGTTACCAGCACGGGAGATAAACGTTTCTTATGATCCGTATCAAAGATCTATGCTTATGATATTTACCAACCGAGTTCCAAAGATGAAGAAAAACTAAAAAGCGCAATATTTTCTACTCAAAAATTAATGTTATGTTGACAGATTTCTTCGATTTTCCACTATTTTTATTTTGACAAATTTCAAATTCTTCATCTATTAAAAAAAGTGTTGTAAATTTTCCACAGTGGTGTTTTTGGATAGTTCTGTTATGTTTTCTATGCTTCTCACAAGAAAAAAATTATCAAAATCAATTAATCTTGTGAATTTGTTGATAAAAAAACACATTTTTCACTCACTGTGAGGTTTAAGTCATAAACAACAAAATGATATACAAATGATAGCTGATTTCTGTTCTATTCTGATTTTTAAGTTACCCTTAGAAAATACAAAAAAAAAAAAACAATCCTACTCAAAAACGCCTTATCTCCAAACAATGCTAGTATATACTACAACAAACAATTAGTTAATTGTGGTTTATAGCGAAAACACGTAAGTTAACAACAAACAAATCCCACTTTCATTAGCGACAATACGCGATTGAGTGATTACGACCGTATAGTTCTAATGATGATTCTTTAACAAAGCCACTGATAACAATAATGGAACGAAGTGTCAGTGTCATCACTGTCAGTCTCCCTTATTGTCATTTATGTGTCATTTTGACTTCACACAGTCATAGCCATCATTGTCGTCAAATCGTCAACAATCATTTGTAGCAAGCTCATCATCGTCATT
Organism: Philornis downsi; assembly: GCA_019455685.1. Lineage (NCBI taxonomy): Eukaryota > Metazoa > Arthropoda > Insecta > Diptera > Muscidae > Philornis > Philornis downsi. The sequence continues at coordinate 1,196,487 of JAHXMU010000017.1, forward strand.
ATCATTCATCACCGATGTTATCGTTATCAACCTCAATATCGTCATCGTCATCGTCTTCATCAAAATCAGCAACATTGCTATCATCTTTTTGTTGTCCTCGATGTCGTCGTCATCACCATAATCATCATCAGCACCATCACCATCATCATCATCATCATTATTACCACCATCGTCACCTCCTTCATCAGCGGTTAATTTAATTGGTTTTTGTTGTTCTCCTCACAATCTCGTTTGTTCTTTTTGATTCAGTTCTGTTCGCCACTCTTTACTTTTGTTTGTTTTTTTTTCACAGTTTTTTTTTTCTCCCTCCTTTTTTATTGATTTTAATTCCTTACATTGCATTTACTCGCTTTTATATTCTGTTTGTTGAGGGTTTTCCTTTCAATTTATTGTTTTTGCTGCTGCCTTCTTCAAAGGTCAGAAATCAATCAAATTATTGTTTAAGTTGCAAATAACGACTTTAATCGAGTACTGCTTCCTTGGCGTTGTCATTTTTATGACTGGGGCTACGGAAGTTTATTTCCCCAATGTATTGTGGTATGACAATTAAAATATGTTTAATCAAATGAAAGTTCTTTAGGATTTTGTGTATTTTCGTTTTTCTATTTTTAATTTTATGGTGATGACACTAAGTATGTATAGATAGAGTTTGTGTGTCTTAGTATTCTGCTTAGGCTATTACATTTAACGAAATTATGTTAAGTTATCTACGGATTGAGAATAGTTTCTAATATAGTATAAATTACGTACGATAGGTGGCGTATTCTTTCTTCATTTAAATCAATGTAAATGGCTGTCGCACTCAGTTGATTCGTATGAGACGTGGACAAGTTGTTACATGTCTCTGGGAAAAATGTTTTGGATAACTAAATGCATTTTGAGATATGTGGGTACTACTATTGGCGACCGTTTAAATGCTCTTAACAAGTTTTTTATGATGCTGTTTAAATTACTTATTACTTACAAGTGTAGAGTAATCTAAATTTTCTGTTTTGAAATATTAAACATTAAAAAACCGCTATAATGGATTACTATTAACATCAATAACATTAGATAATAAAATTAAGAAAAAATGCTGACTTATGGCATTTGACTATTATTTTAAACACCAATTTTTTCAAAAACTTTCGTAAACTTAATAAATAGCTCTTAAAAAAGTTTTGATATACAATTTAATTATCTTTAGTTCCATAAACATAACTTTAAAATCAGAATGTCGGTATTTCCGAAGATAATTACCATTTAGCGAACTCAGTTTTTTAAAACTCAAATAAACAAGCTGTATTCGGATATTCGGAAAATTTTACATAAGAAATGGTAATCAAATGCCATGGGTCAAAATTTTTGTGATCTATTGCAATTAGAGGTATTATGTAGTTTGTCAAAATTATCTGTTTTGAAAAATTGTTGTAACTTGTGAACTACATCGAATTCTGAAATGGAAATTGACCGTAAATATGGATCAGAATAGGTGTAATAATAACAATGAATAATTTCCACTTAAGTCGGTTTTCCTTGTGACCACAGTTGTCAATATCTTCTACATGATTTTATAAAGAGTATCTTTCAGAAAATATTCTACTCTACTTCTTTCCATTTAGACGAAAATTTTGTCAAAAAAATACTTTTCCAACTGCATTCCCTCTTTTCACCTCTCGCCCCTTTTCACTACTTTAGTTGCCCCACTAACTTTGCTCTTATTTCTCCCACTACAATGAAAAGATGATGACGACAACAATAATAACAATCACAAAATGTTAAATGATTTTCATGACTTTTTACCAGAGCGGAAATGGCAAATTAACAATGCACAGAATGGACGAACGAAGAGTTCATGCATGCATACATTCATTCATAAATACGTCCCCACGTAATCACGTGGATGTACGTAAACGGTTCATTCATGCATTCAGTCAGTCACACAGTCAGTCAGTCAGTCAGTCATGTGAACAATCTCACTATTCAGCTAATGGAGAGTAATGAATGTAGATGAAGACATCATCTTCTTGGATGTAACATAAATTGATGTCTAATAAGTTTACTTACAGCTTCTTATGAACTCTTTTCCCTACACTAAACTCTGCTTAAACGGCAGAGAGAGACAAGACAATTTTAGTGAAATTAAACGAAAAACAAATCGAAAAATTATCCTACAATTGCGAATTAATTTATGTATGAACGAGGAGATTTCACAGGAAATAATTTTTCCAAACACATCAACAAAATGTTTACCTTAAACTTGGGAGTCATGTAAACTTTTACAAACTGCTGCATACTGGAGTTAGCCATTTTTTACGGCAATTACCTATTCCAGCCACTATATGAGGATGGTGAACTAATTGCAAAAATTAAATTTTTAGGTCATTTGATAACAAAAATCTTCTGCACCATGTGCAATTACTAAATTTTGTCTGTTGAACGTGCGATAGAAGAAACCGTGCTGAGGGTACGCCATTGGCCGAAATGTACCCATTAAAATGAAACTTTCTCATACGAGTACTGAAGCTACATAAGAGTCAATTTTATCATTTTATCATTATGTCGAACAAAAATCCACATGAACGAAGGCGATTCGCTCGAATTTAATTCAAATTGGGGTTCTCAGCTTCAAAAGCTTTAGTTCGCCTGCACTTGCGAATGTTAAAACGTGGTCTTTACGTATTTAGAAATGACATTAATGACAAATATTGTTGCCATTTCCCCCAAAAATAGAAAAAATGGAATTTACTATACCCCTATTTCAAAACAATTTCAGAATCCTGCAATATCAATTGTAAAATATAATTCGAAAGTTTAAATCAGCCGCCTGAGTTCAAATTGAGATTTCCCTGTGAATCAGATGTATCTCAGAATAAAATCCTTGAGGATAGATTCTTGAGTTTGCTATCAATATAACATATAAGTTGGAAAATTCACATTGGCCCGCTGCGGCTTTCTAAAATAGTTCGATTTTCCATAAATCGTAAAATGTGTAACATAGTTTTAAAGCAGCAAGAATGAATTTATAATTATATGTTACTGTTTTCATACAGTTTTCATAAAGTACGAATTTCTAAAAATCTCTACTCTTCATTATAAAAGGAATGACATACTAATGGATAGATCTGACAGATATAGGTCTAATTGGGATTTTTTTCAAATGTAGAGTAAGAAAATTTGCAAATAGCCCACCCTATTAGTGCGACATCCTTAAAAGGAATTTTTGTTTATATCAATCAATAGTGGCGCCATTCCAAAAATTTGCCAAAAATTTCTTTTTTCGGGCGCCTACATTAACATATCTGTGGTCCGGAGGAAAAGTGACTTAAGTGAAGTTAGGACAAAATAGAGTTCATTCGTTGTTATAGTTGTGGTTAACTAGACACATATCTGTGTCCAATCCTCAGCCCGAAAACCGGTATTAAGGACAAGTTATAATTATTTAAAAAAAAAAAAAAAAAAAATTTAACATATCGTAATATTTCAAAATATTATTATAAGTGAGAATACGTTTTTTATTATTACTGCTTATTTTTTTAAAGAGCTCGCTATTGTCTAAGCGCGACTACAAAATTCTGAGTATTTCGAAAGCTATAACTAATTTCCATGATAGCTATTTTTTTAAAAAACACATAATATCAGAAAAAAAAAATTGACAGTTTTTCTTTGTAAATACAAATATAAATGCTTTCAATTCTAGCTATGTTACAATTTTTTCCCTTTTCGTCTCTGTTTTACCTCCTAAAAACATGAATTTCGAAAAACCCTTTCTAGCCGCTAAGTGCAAGGACCGTCAATTTAGGGTCAAGTGCGTTTAATATTACTTCGCTTAATTTCCTATGCTCTGATATGGATGGATGAATGGTCAGTTTAATAGCATCGCACATCAAATACAGTCGTTTCTATTTTTCTCTTTCGCTTGTCACAGCGCGTCGGTTTGGAGGTGGACGTACTTTTGATGCTGGCTGAATGTCAAAATACAGACAACAAAAGACCAAAAATGATGAATGAAATATCGTAATAAACGTCTGCTCACAAATATCTATTTATAGCCGCATGTGTCGACGATTGTGATTTGGACACTGCCGCAAGTCATAAATGAGATGCAGTCGGTGACTGACAGATAAATGAACTGAAGCAACAAGAGGGGGTGATTCATAAACAAAGGGTTTTTCTATAATACGAACTACAATTTCATATTCCATATCCCTTCCTTAACTAACCGCTAATATCAAACTCTACAGCGGTAGGCGCTCGAAGTGATGCCATTTTTACGCTGCTGTATCAGCCAGGAGATCCTATCATCATCTTTTATATTTTTTACAAGCCTACGGAAACGTATTGTTTTACATCGCAGTTGAAAAACGTTATCGAAGTAGAACTCAAACGCTACAAAGTTATTGCTTTGTATTTAACTGGAAAATCGTAATCAGCCATTGTTAACGATCTATGATATGTACTTGTATAAAAAATGATTGCGTATCGGATTAAACATTGCAATGATACTGGTAGCATCGAAAAACCGCCATGGATGTGGACATCCAGAAAAAGACCAACATCACCATAAATGGTTCGAAAGGTGAAGGCCAAAATTCAAAGTAAACCAAAGTGCAGTTCAATTGGAGAAACATGTCAATATGTTTGCTCATAGCATGGGATGCATATTAAAAAATGAACTACGATCGAAGCTCCACAAAATACAAAAAGTGCAAGAGTTATTCGCACGAAAGACAGTTCACCTAGCAGGAGCTAAGGCATTAAAACACTAGCACGCTAGTGGTGGCGAGTTTGAAAATTTGGCTTTTTCTGAAAAAAAAATGTTCAAGTTTACATATTGTTGTAAACAAACAGAACGATAGTGCAGAATCAAAGGACGCGGACGCTCATCACTCCCTTTCACTGACCACGACGTAAAGGTAAATCAATAAATTTATCGCAGATTCACTCTGGAGGACTATTCATGGAGGACAAACTAAAAAATGTGAGACAGTCAAGGTCTTAAAGATTGCTGTTCCACGAGAAGAGGTCACATTTGTACAGCATGTAAAGCCTTCCCGGATAGACGTGGTGCAATTATCCCAGCTGGATCTGTCTACATCTAACAACGTATTTTTTTAAGTCTGAAATATATATTTTGCATATATTTTTGTACATATCTTTAGTAATACATTTTTTGTGATTTATTAAAGTTTTTAAATATAGAACATCGAAATTGACGAAATTACGGATTTTTAATTGGTAACAGTTGGAGCGCTGACCCCTGTAGTCACCTGTATTTTCGAGTCGTCTGTATCTAGTTGATGGTACCGAAATTATCGAAAGTCCACAATAAGAGCTATTTATCCATATATGCAGTAATTTGTTATACGCGCCTTTTCTTAAATCCAATAATACTCAATTTGCTTTATCAATTGTCCAAATTCCTTTAAGATTTTAATTGGCATATCATATTAAGTTTTACTACCCCAATTATACTGTGGTACAAAAGGTGCCCTCTAATGCTGCTTCAGAAATGAGAGCTTATATTTATAAAACATCGTCAAAGTCCCCAGCATCCTTCACGATGATTACGTCATATTCTAGCCACCCAGGCGGACATTCATTACTCCTTATTAGCGTTTGTTTGAGTGTGTATTGGACAACAATTCCTTAGTGCCAAAACAAGTAATCAATATTACAACGTCGTCAGAAATGACGACGACACCGACATAGAACGACATTAGCGAACTGTTGAACAAGGACGTAATGCGCTCACACCCGATGTCATAACTTACTCGAACGAGTCGCAGTTGAGAATTGTCATAAAATCGGCTATGCACGAACTATGTCATCGTTATGTGGTCAGAGTGTACACCGATGTGAAAATAAATTAAACGGGAGAGGGTTGAAATTGCGACATCAAAGAAATGTGGAATTATAGTAGATGTTTCTTAAGGTTTGCAAGATTTGGAAGATTACAGGGAATTTTTTCACATTTCAACTTAATACAGAAAGTATACTACGAAGGGGCACCATAGAATTTGGAAGGATTTCTTTTATTATAACTTCACCCGTATTTTCTAATTTATTTCATTAAAGTTAAAACTTATTGATTGAATGAACCAAAAATATACACTAAAATAAAGAGAATGTTCAGATACAAATTTACTTACATATATTTTGAACATTTTATAAAAAGTAAAAAAAGCTGATACGGCCATTTTTTTTTTTTTTTTTTTTTTTTTTGTTACTACAGGGCAACAAATTGCTAACGTAAGTGCGATCAAAGTTTGGCAAGCGTCAGTCATTATATTGTTCAAAAGCCTACAAAAGAATGACAGTTAAAAAAAATGTGGAAATAGTATTCAAAGCCAACCAACGAATATTTTTAAAAAATTTTTTAATCGTTGCACTTCAGTTTTTTTTTTTTTTTTTTTTTTTTTTTTTTATAGAAAATTAAATTTTATTTTATACAACTAATTGAAAATGATTCATTGCGGCTTAAACGATTGAAGACGGGATCGCCTCAATTATTGTTTTAATGGACTGCATCAATTCAGTCAAATTCCTTGGTTTCATTGAACACGGCGTAAAGATAAATTTAAAAATCTGCATTTAAAAGATTTTAAACGATACTTTATTATCTTGGGCATGTAAACAATTCTATAGAAAACAATGAACGCTCCAACAGTATCCGATGTCATTCCATAAAACTCGTGAAACCCATTGTTTTTTCTAAGAAAAAGTTCTCTGCTTCATTTCTTCACGACAATGGCCACGATATTTCTCGGGCTTTAGGGCCAATGGATTTTCCATATGGTACCTACTGAAAACCAAAGTATCGACTAAAATCATGAGAAGATCAATGACTTAAAGATTGCTTTTGCCCAAAAATGCTACAAAATACCATCACGTTGCATTTGTGTAGCGTGTCCTATCCTTTTTGGATAGACATGGTGCTATTACTCAAGCTGAATGTGGTTACATTGGAGAATAACATATTTTTCTTTGAAATTTGAAGCGTTTTTACGATATGAGTTACTGAAGATTTTAAACAAACAATTCAAAGATGGCAAATTTATTCGTTAACACTTCGAGGGCCGATCCTAGTATTTGGTTGTAGTATTCAGTACTCCTCAATATATTTGTTGACAGTATTCAGAACTAATAGTTGCGTCCACTAACCATCGTGTCACAGTTGGTCATTCGTTTCCCCGTATTATCGCAAAATATCGCTTCTTTCCCCATAATAAACTATCAACTTTCATCTGGCAACATTGGCGCAAGGATGTTTACATGCATTTTGCCTGCTATTTCCTTTTAATTGGTTTATATATCACAATGGATACACATAAAAATAAATGTTATTGCAGTCCCCGTTACTCAATACCTTAATATTTGTAAGGATGTTCGTCATATTTTATAAATTTCGCTAATAACTTATAGAGTCCACCAGCAACAACTTGCCAGAGGAGAACTCACACGTCAGTAGGACGACCAGTGACCATCAATCGAATGGATTTACTACAAGCTAACTCTTGCTGTTGCTAAAACTCTTCATAGTAAAACATTGCCGGCAATTTACAAAAAGAAATCAAAAGCCAGGATGTGCTGAAAGAAACTTAAATGAATCTACAACTGCGTCAAGTTCCAAGTCAGTTGTTTAGTAATTTAAGTAAGAGTTTTTATTCTGCCATTCGAGAATATAAACACTTTCTTTTGCCTGAGCACAGCTTTACATTTAAAGTTTGTCAAATTTTCAGTAATTTTTTTTCCCGTGCACACATAATTGACTGACAGGTCAAACGTTGGCAACGCCAGCCATTCATCCGTTCATCCAGACTCGTTTGTGGCTAACAGAGTTACTGTATTGACGGACTCTGGTGGCTGACAAAATTCAATTATAATAATTGAGATTTAAATTCCCACTTTTTCGCGTTGTTTTTACTCTTTCCTCATTTTTTTCACGTTTGCCGTTGTAGGCAGGCCACTAAAGCCGAGTTGAGCCGGCGGCGGAAAGGTATGCAAGTTGTTTATGGAATTATCATGGTATTTTAGTGAAACTGGCTGCGTGTTTTCCGTTGACATAGAAGGGGTCAGAAATGTATATAAAAAAGGGTGTAATTAATTAATTAATATTCGGCCGAAATCTAGAATTGTAATACAAATAAATAAAAATATTACTTTTTTTTCTCAAATACTTTCTGAAATGGGCAAACACAGCTTAGCCTGATATGTAGTCATACATAAGAAGCTTCTCGATTTTTCTGCGCTTCTTCAATTTTTCGCATTATGCTATAGTATAGCTATTAACTTACTATAAATCTTCAAACCAATTTCTTTTTGAATTAGTTTGCACTGAAATCTCCTGATTCCATCTTAGACATTGGTATCTTATAGAAGCTACTTTTAATTTCCATAACTGATGGTGCTCTTGGATTTATGAAATAATTACTTTAGTATTAGAATTCGTCAATCAGTCCATCCCCAAATTCATAAACAGATAGCTATTTCTTAAGTGCTCAAAATCTCAAAATTATAAATTTTATTCGAATTTTGGTGATTTATTGAATTTCAAAGATTGACACTTAAAACAATTCCAATGTGGAGATGCCAAACCTTTTATATATCATCGGCATTCGCAGGTAGCGCCTGGATTTTATTAAGATAGTACTGGTCGGGTTAACTGCAACTTTAAACAAATTTATCTCCGAAGATATGACGAAGAGGTGGCACTGTAAAATGGTTCACTGCGATTTTTGCCTATCTATATTAGAGACTTTCTGCCAGTCAGTGACCTGTTCAAAGGTGTCATCAGTGCCACACTACCAGACACGGCCATGACTTTATACAGTTTCGCGGAAGGCAGCTTTATAGTCGAGGAAAAGGTGCAACCTGTCGACGTTTTTCGTGAGCCTTCTCCAGGATTGTTCACAATATGAATATCTGGACAGTTGTGGATTAACCAGGCCTCAAGCCGGATTGATAGCATCTAATTAGGTTAAATGCAACAGGCTTTTGTCTTTCAAATGTAAAGAACCTTACAACTAAGCTTCCGGAGTTTCTGGCGAGTCACTATCGATGTGTGTGGCCTGGAGTTGCTCTAATGGAACACAATTTCGCGTTTATTGGCCAAAGCTGGTTGCTTCTGGGCCATTGGGCTTCCTTCACGTGATCTAATTATTGGCAATACGGGTCCGAATTAAGAGTTTGGCCGTAGGAGAGCAGCTCGTAGTAGATGATTCCCAGCCAATCCACCAAAACACATAGCAGTCCGTCAATCCTGACTTAGCCATTGTTCGTGGCGGCTCATCACGATTAGACCACAACCGTTTTCGCTTGACGTTGTCATAAGGGATCCACTTTTCATCACAGCTTCAAAAATATATTGATTTCGTTCAGATTCAGCAGGGATTGCAGAAGGGAATTCAGTCCAAGAGATTGTTTTACGTTAGCTCGTGTGGCACCCATACATCGTACTTATTTCTGTACCCAGCCCTACTCATGTAATTCCTAATGTTTTTTTTTTTTTTTTTTTGTTTTTTGTTTGTGAAATTTTTAGGTTCTTGGTAATCAAAACTGGGCTTACATGACTTGATAATTTCCGTTATTTTATCGACAATTTTTAGAATTGGCATTCCAGAGTTTGGAGTGTCTTTGACATCAAAATTACTGGAACAGAATCGACGAAACCAAAATTGCCTACAATTAGCTGTTGTAGAATCCATAAACCCGAGCTTAAACGTTACTGGCCACGCAGTCACAAAACTGTCTGGTTATTTGAATGAGAAATCTTATCTTTCTAATGTCATCTAGCGCAATCCAATCGATTTCCTATAATCGTTCGCATTATGGCAGGTTCAACTCCTAATAAACGATCTATCATTATTTGCGACCATTTCTATGTGTCTGACAAACACTTCTACAAGTCTAGTGAATGCTTTTCAAACTGCGGCATTTGGAATTGCCGTAAAACAGTAAGTCCCGTTGAGTAAGTCTAAAAATAGAATGCTCACTGAATGGTAGGAGCTCTTCCATATCTTATTCATGGATATTTGGTTTTTTTTTGGCTCTCGCAGTCATTAAGTAGTCGTTCCTCTCAGTATGACTGTCGCTGCCGGCTACTATTAAGGTTTCTGTCGTAATCGCCAGCAAAGCGGAGGAAACCATTTTATGCACTTGCTGATTCATTTAATTTCATTTGGTTCTAACTATTACCGTAGTCAAAACAATAGTCTAAGATATTTGCTGAACATTTACTATCACAACCTTAAGGTTCGGTTGATTTTTCTCTGCTGTTGCTAATTTTTAGCCAGCATATTGAATGTCGAACTAATAATTAAATTTCCAAACTGGCGCTTTAAAAAAGCCACTCTATTCTACTTTCCTTTCTACTCGGTCAATTCTCTTCACCAGGTTCACTTTTGCCAGATATTACCTCAATCTATTCCAATTATATTTTGTGCCTTTTTGTTATTGTTGTACCATCTAATTTGAGTGCAACTGTGTTTTGTTTCATAAATAATTTTATTACTAATTGCAAATGGAAAACAACTGCAAAATGCATCGTATAAATAGAATCGTAATTATGGCAGAATCAACTCAAACAATATGAGTAACAATTACAACAAAACGCAGCAACAGCAACAACAACATCAACAGCAACAACACCAATTGCAAAATGTACAATAAATATGCATCTTAATGGTTGATTTCATATGCAAACGCACAGATTCCGATTATGCAGAGAGATGCAACAGCAAATGAAAACGATGGCTGGCAGCAGCAGCTACACCGGCGACCAAACGCATGCATTAATAGAGAATCCTCGTGAACATTGAATGAATTTCAGACTCAGAACAAATATTTCACTATCGCAGAGCAACTAAACGCTCAGTTAAATTTATTCGCGACCAGGAAACGCTCGAGAAATGTTTTGTTATAGACAAGGTAAGAGAGTGTTAAATAATTCGATTTGCTGGCACCGATCTGTTTGCATCCAGCAAACATGTATCTAAAATGTTAGCTGGGTCAAGAATTTTGTATAGGAGAAAAAAACTACTGTTTGAAACTAGAAGCCCAATAAATTATAAAACAAATTTCCTTGCATTGCTTAAAAGAGATATTTGAGAGCTGCTAACATTCAGTGAGCTTACACGCATTCTAATATTAGACACACTTAATGAAACCTACAGTTTAACAACAATTCCAAACATCTCAATTTGACAAGCATTCACTAGACTTGTCAATTACTTGACTTCTCGAAATGTTCGTCAGACATATGACGGCGATCTCTGCTCAAATAATGATAGATCGCTGTATCGGGAATTGAGACCGCGATCATGCAAACGGTCATGCAAATGGTCGCGAGTGCTAACTATCGCATCACATCTCTAATAGCATTTTATATACAATTATTATATTCTTTTATATCATATTTGAAAAGTGTTTGTCCTGTACCCGTTCGCATGACCTCAGGGTCAACCCCGCAGACAGCCACCTATCGTTATTTGAGTGGCAGTCACCTCGATGTGTCTGATGAACACTTCGAGTAGTCGAGTAACCTCACAAACCTTGTAAATGTTTCTCAAACTGTGACGTTTGGAATCGTCCTTAAACTGTGGGTTAGGTGAGTCTTAAAACAGAATGCGCGTAAGCTCACTGAGTATAAGAAACTTTCCCATATCTCATTCATGGGATGCAAGGGATAAATTTCCATTAAAGCTTACTTTGGCAAACATTTCTATTAGAAAATGTTCCTATTCTGTGCCAACTGTTGTCAAATATGAATAGTTACTGTCACCGTTATTACATAATTTTTAAAACAAGCCTTCAGAACCGTTTTTTTTAACGCTATCTCTATGGATTTTTTCAACAAACTAACTTTTTATTTGTTTTCTATAATTTTTTTCCGAGTGTCCTACAAATACTATTCAGGATTCCTATATATCTCTTGCACTTTCCTATTCAACACCGGTCTCGAAATTATGTAAACATTTTAAATTTTTAATGATTTGTTTAATTTCGTAGGCATTGCGAAATACGGTATTTGTCTTTAAAGGATCTCTCTCTCTCTCCCTTTCTCTCTCTTTCCCTCATCATTTTCAATGACACACACAGATAACAAGTGGAAAACTGAAAGCAAATACAATCTTTGTTTAAACGAGAAGGGAAATCGGGGAGGGAGGGAGTTAGGAAGTTGGGGAGATGAGAAAATAACAATTTACAGGCTGTCGTTTTTTCCGGTGCAACCAAAGTATTTGCATTCATAATTGTCCATATAAACAGGATACGTTGGGTGAAGGGAAACAGTTTTTTCGATAATGTTATTACTCTGACTTACATGAGGAGAAAGACTTTAAAATCTTTGAGTTGTTTGGTTAAAACTTACCTGTAAAGAAAAAAAGAAAATGAAGTATTCAATAAAAGATATTCAGTAATGTTAAGTAAGATAAAAAGCAAAATAATGTTTAAACAACAATAGAGATTTGTCTTTTAGTACTGCTAAATCAGTGGATTTGAATTTAAACTTGGGCTTTGACCCGCTGACTGGAATTGATAAGGCTTAAAAATATGATGGTAATGAATGATGGTTTTTTGTAGTAGTACAATTAATGCGCTATAGGAGGCGCACCAGTTGTGGTGAATACTCAACATTGGGTAGCCACACCGCAAATTCGTGCAGACTGGTTCATCCACGCGTGAATAAACCTCAAGATCTGTCGAAAACATCGAAATCAGAGATAGCAGGAGAGCCTTAGGTAGTCTGTCCATTACATAACGTGCACAATAACTTCAACTCTTACAAACTTCTATTTATAGAATTTGCGCACAAAATCCAACTGATAGTTTAGGAAGGAAAGCAATCACGGACAATGCCATGAGTTTGCGGATTGGGTTCTGGGGCAGCTAAGAGCGTATTCCGATCCACGAAGATGTCTCACACGCAATTTATTTTATTAAAAACTTTTCTACGCTTTGTGTAGGAGAAAACTTATCGCACTGCGATGCAATAAAAAAAATGTAACAATTATTGTTTACTTTCCTTTCTCTATATATTCTATGGCAGAAGTTTGTGAAGGTTCTATACGTATAATTTGTTTCTAAAATTAACATTCTGTGCGTACAGATATCTTGAAATTAAAAAAAGCCACAGATTTTTGTTTTAGTTTGCTGAGTATCTGACTTTTAATTTCTGTATGAACACAGATGAAATTCATAAGACAAAATTCAGTTTTGATAATTGAGAGTAAAATTATATATATTTTGTATATATGTATATATTTTATGCATGTATATTTTACATATATACTTTATATATATATTATATATATATATATAAAATATATATATATATATATATATATATATATATA